>JBCAUI010383289.1:0-28217 GCA_038406195.1 Haplosyllis anthogorgicola | reverse complement strand
GAGAAATATTAAATATTTTATTGATATTTATAAACAGTTTGGCTTTCTTGGGACCAAGTTCAATTTTTTTTTTTTTTCCAATCGCTGCACTTTGAAAATCCTGAACGTGCAATGTAATCCAAATGATTAAAAAAAAAGGCCTTACACCAGGAAAAACATGTTTGTAGAGCTTAAGCCTCAGGTACACATTAACCCATCTGAACCTGAATCCATAAACTTTCCAATCAGTCTACATCTAGCAGGAGGACACCAGAAGGAAGAATATGCCCAGAGGCTCACATCACTAGACGAACCCAAGGTCAAACCCTTGAGCCCAGACTAACCACAGCATAACTACAGAATGAGACTCTGGGGCAGTACTGAATGACCAGTCAACACTGACATTGTAGACCTACCTGAGGACCAAGACACTGATCCAAATTACTTACCAGATGTGTCAGAGCCCAAACTGGCTAAAGAAAAGGAATTAAGTGGTAACACACAGCCACCAGATGAGCATGGATATGGTACACACTCAAAAGGCAGTGCAGTTCTTATCCCACTGGTACCACTGACCATTACCCCAAAGGTACACCCTAGACTACACACAATCCCAGGAGCGTTGGCGACACTGGCACCTGCACCATCTGCAGTTAGTGATAGACCTCCAGATGTAAAAAGACAGCAGCCGAATTGGATACAACATGACCAGCCTGGCTTTAATACCGGTCCAGATCAAAGGACAAAGCCACTGAAACAGATCGACCAGGAAAAGTCATTGGGCACTTCACCGTGGTGACAAAGGGACTTATCAAATGCCTGAGCAAACCATACATTAGATGCGACCTATGCCAAGAAAAATGTCCGTCACGGAAAGCTTTGAACAAACACTACATAACAGTCCACAAATTGAATGTCAAGTGCACTGAGTGTGGAAAGGTGTATCAGACACCTAGCAGTCTAAAGAGACATATGTACAAACATAAAGATAAATTATTTAAGTGCAATAAATGCACAAAAGAATACTTCTTTGAAAGTGAACTGTGACAGCACAAGTTGAAGCACCAAAAGAGACATTACTTTGAGTGCCACTACCCTGGTTGTGGTAAGTCATACAAGAGGGGCAGTTGCCTCAACCGTCATCTCCTCATTCACAGTGGTGTTAAGTGGCCATGTGAATACTGCACCTACATGATATATGATATCCATAACTTAAGAGTCCATAAGTGCACACACACTGGACCTTTTTACAAGTGTGCCAAGTGCACTGAGAAATTCAAACATGCTGAACAGTTACGGTGACACAAATGGCAATCTGCACTTAAACCATCAGGAGAGCCAGAATATTGATGGTAACACACTGCATCTCTCAGAACTTTTACCGACACAATAATCCGGACTGAGATTTGCAAGCATCATGTTCTTGAACCTCTGATGCTCAACCAGAGTTGATCTTAAACAATTATACTTTGCTCGTCTTTAGTAAATTAATAACCTAAGAATGTTTCATTTTAACCAGCAAATACTATCATAAATGTTATTCTTTCTGTTTTCATTGCATATAAATTAAGCACAGAATGTTTATAAAAGCTGTAAGGCAACACGAGTTATTGTGGTCCATGTTGAGAAAAATGTTGTGAGGCAACACATTGTATTATCATCTATGAAACTCAGCTAAAGTAAGCATAGACATTGAGTAAGCTGAATGGTAGAATTAAAAGGCAACACTGATGTATAAACACTGTATTTTTATATGTGCTGTACTGTATACATACTGTATAAATGTTTATACCCATGAGGGGAGTGAACAGCTAAAGATAAAAATCGCTTACACAACCATAGAAATTATGTATTCTTGCAAGCCATATCATCTCTAGATTCATTTTGTTGTTATAATTTGTGTGTTTTGTATATAATTAACAACTATTAATGGATAAAAACTATTATATAACATTAGGTATCAAAACTAACCTGTTGGAACAATCACTGATTTTTTTGATACCTGTTCTTCATGTGAAATTTGCAAGTCATCTTCCTTTTGTTTACAAACAATGTGAAACATGTAAATACTACACAGAGAACGAATAAATTATTTTTCTATATATATATATATATATATATATGAATTTTTAGCGAAAATGAAACGACGTGCAGTTTGTTGCACCGACCTGGGGCCACGAAAAAAATGTATAAAACTCTCTCCCCCATATTTGAACAAGTCTACCTTACCAAGCAACACATTTACTGCTGATAAATTGTTTCCTTCCCCATTTAGAGTTACATTACATTCCATTAGCACCTCGGGATCATAGCCTTAGGCCCGTGTGAGACAATATATCTCAATACGATATTACGTTACACAACACATGCAGATAGCTCGGCAACACAATTACTTCTGTATGTAATGAATGTCTACAATTTTGTTGTGCATGATAAACAGACTTGTTGGTGAATAGTATGCCTGAATGGCTAAAAATATGATGTAAACATTAATTAGAATCTGAAACATCAGTTTACTGCCGAAATGATTTTTATTGTAGATAGCATGGTCTAATTGTTCAAAGTAAACGGCTTACAATTATGTTGGAAAACTGAATGGAAGAATGGAAGAAGCAAAGTACAAATTCACGTTGTTATTGCCATCAGTACACGGAATTTGTTTCAGTTTGGGAACAATGGCGCATCAAAAGCGCAGTGTGAAATTTCTATGTCCTCTCTTTTGTTCTAGACGTTTCGAAACTGATACAAATTCCGTGTACTGAGAAAGAAATTGGCATTAAATCTAGCCACTGGTAGAAGTATCAAACCCTAAATGGCACAGTGTTCATCATACGCTTTAAACTTGATATTTCCTTTACTTTATCACTGTGCCAGTACTTACTGTCAGTCTGCAAGCACCTCTTTAGAAAATGTCATATGTAGGACGTTATGTAGGGCGCTATGGACAGGTTCTGGTTTTCTGTTTGGTTGTTTTTACTTTTTGATATTGCATCAGTGTTTCTTATTCAGTTTTTATTCATCAAAGTCCATTCCTGTCACTGGTACCGGCTGTTTTGGACTAGGGAAACTGCCCGCAGGTTTCAAAGCCAGGGTGGATCAGTCACTGCCGTGCGTACTTACTTGAATACTACATGATCTCCAGAGTCACTTCTGATCATTGCAATACAAAATGTATGTTATCCACATATTTTTAAAATGTTCTGCCTTGTCGCTAACTCAAGTGAATAATACAAATAACAAAAACCAAAATTATGCTTACAATAATGCAACATTATCTTTATGTCAAATTAGTTGAACAAAACAGCACTGATTTTAAACCAGTAAAAATGTATATCATCAATTCACTCTATGTGCAAGTATCATTATGTTTTTGGCTCATTTGGCATAATTGCCAAAGAGCCAAAAGAATCATGAATTGTCCATCATCCATCGTTGTCGTTGTCATTGTCATCATCCAGCATCATTGTCATCTGTGCACAGCTGCCCTGAGCACACTACTGATCATAGAGACTTCATATCTTACACACATGCACCTATGCCCAGTCTCAAAGTCTAGCAAAAATTATGTTGCTGTGACTATTATTCTCAAATTGGCAGCCATATATGTTTTTTCTTTGAAACTTTCTCCTGGAGATGTAGCTGATGATACAAACTTCATATTTGGCAGCTTTATGCATCTATACACCCTCTTTATTTCCTGTAAACATTATATTGATACCACCTATATTTGCAGTTTAGCAGCCATATTTGTGTTTTTCATAGATCATTTATTTGGAATTTGATCTTAGACACTTCATTGGTATCCATGCGATATTGTAACCTATATTGTCTTAGTTTTATGATAATGCCAAATGAGCTCAGGTCCATCTGGACCTATTTTTGGGTGTATAAATTCAATGTTTCTGTTTCAAACTATTTTAACATAAAAGCAGAAAAGAAATGTGCAATTCAATAATTTTGGTTTACATTGTTTGAATCATCAACTTGAAATAACAGAAATATTTCAGTTTTGAAAAAACCGGGATAATGAAAAGTTTGAATTCTGATGATTTTCAGCCACTTTCCTGCAATACGAGCGCATGTGGATGTTAGCGGGCAGGCAGCCACAATTCTCACATACCCACTTATCACATATTGCGTCATGTTAGTAGTTTTCCTAACTAAAAATCTTTATTTCTACAATTAGTGTAAAGAATCCGCCCATACAATATATCTTCAAACAAATAAAATGTCAGAGATTGAAGGCGGCAAAAGGTAAAGGGCAAAGACTAGCAGTTCATTTATTTGACTCGCAATTGGTTGGAAGTAATGTGACAGAGACCGGGGACAGCTTCTTTAGTAATTAGATTGAGCAAACAACAGAGAGCAGACACTAATAGCTTTAACCTGTTAAATGCCTACATGACAAACGTTTCTATCAAGTCCTGAAATTTGGTTCTTTTTGAAAACAAAATAAAATGGACAAAGCTGCTTTCGTCAATATCAGAGCTTGTTTATAATGTCATGTAAATATAAAATATTTTTAGATGTAATTGTTATTGTTAACTGTGTTTTTACGCAGTTACCCTTGCTAACAAGGTAGCCGCTTAAACCCCAGTCACGGCATTCTGGACCAGCCAGTGTATAAAGGAACACACAAGCAGCAACCATTTAGAGTACATAGCACCAGCTCGTACTCCATGTCTGATAAAACAACCACACTTTATCATTGCTACCACCAAAGTGCCAGCCCAAGGCTTCCAACACAGTAACATTTACGAAATTTTATATATGTACAGTTGAAAAATTCTCTGAACGTGAGCGAAACTTTCTCAAAGAACATCTTTTCTCTTTCACTTAAGAGTCCACTTTGATGGTAAAAAGTTGTTATGCCTAAAAACCAGAATACCAAAGTTTGTTTATCAACATACAAACCAGAAAGGCATTTCTAGATATAAACTGTGGTAAAACAACTCTCTCGTTTTATTTACAGTTTTGCTTGGTCCATAAATACTCAATGCACATTGTGAAGAATTGAAAGGTTTTTATTACAAAAGTGGCAATTATATAGGTTGGAACGCAATTCTTCCCAGACAATTGCATTTGGAATCAGTCTCATGAGAGCATTAAACGCCAGTATAGTCTGATAGCTCTAATATCTAATTCCCTCCGAGAATATGAATGACAAAGATAAGTTCACCATGGTGACAAAATTGGACTTGTTGCTTCATTTGTCTTGACAACAATAGGCTGTGTTGCTATGCGACAAAGACGGAGACAAGAGAAGGTTGTGTTCTTTTAAGATGTTTTCTGTACGTAGTGATGTGATCTTCTAAATTTAGTAACGTAACTAGCTTGACTAGGTTTGTGGTGTGTTTTTCTTTGCTCTTACACAATACCTCGTCGTAAGGTTACTTAGGAGAAGGAATAAATATGACGCAAAATAATTGGTTGCCATGCAGAGAATTCTTTTGATGTCTTTGCCAACATGACCATCTTGTATACAAATTTGTCTGTCCCCCCTTCATGCTTAATAAGTTTTTCACTTTAATGTAATAAAATATTATACTTAAGCAGCAAAAGCGAGATGCAAAAGGCTTTCTATCGCTTCAGCGTTTGGGCGATGATTTAGACATGGTGCACGTACGGTCTTTTTATAGTGTAGTTACAGGGAAATGAAATCAACTTAATTTCTGTAATCAACTTGGTACCGCAGATCATGAAATAACTCAGATCAAGGATACAGCCAATGGAAATTGTTTCTAGTCAATGGGCTCTCTCGTGCCTTTAAACTTTTTGTTCTAAGTGCTGTTCTAAGAGGGACATGATAGTCCATTGGCCAGTTCACGTACCTTTGCGGGGGGGGGCAAAATTTCCTTTGATTTCTTGATCTGATCAAAAGTTTAAGGCCCCGCAACCATTAGCTCAGCATTACCTCAGCATGATATTCAATTTGCTGCGGGGCCTTAAACTTTTGATAGTTATTTCATGAACTGAAAGTTAATTCATGAACAAAGGATGATAACTAAAGAGGACAAGATTATTTCGCAGAAAATGTCAGACTTTAAAAAACTATGCCTTATTTGAGAAAATAAGATTGCAATTTGTTTGAAACATTAATGTAACCTTTGTTGTTGTTATTGTTGCATGTTTTATCTATAGAATTAAGACTTTTGTTGACATTTCTTTTTTGTAGGGGGTCGGGAGGAATTAAAGTGGAGACTACTCTTTTATGTTGTCTTCTGTTACTCATTATCTAATTTCATAAAGCAGATAAAGTGGCTATTTTTGCATTGTTTACTGGAAAGTCGTTGTCACTGTGAACATCCCGGGAGAGATATCCTGGACCTCCTGTCAAACTGTACAGGGTGTTCAGGTTGTGGGATGGCAATCTCGTAACGACACAAGGATCTGATATAAATTCATAATGCCAACCGGAAGTCCAATTGTTAAAAATGGATGCTGTCTTGTATTCATTGCTGTCAACTTTTGCACCAGATATCCCTCACATCTCTCCCCATTTTTATAAAATGGATACAAAAAGCTGTGCAATAAGTCATTTTATATGTCTTCTCATCCTTATTGCAAGAAAGATCACGTTAATTTTCAACAAATTGGTCCAATAGTGTAACATTGTGTCAATGAAATTGCTAATGGCATAATGACTTTTCATGAGGCTCTAGTGTCATTACGAGGTTGACATCCCGTGTCAATGAGATTTCTACAGTAAAACCTGAAAGATACGAGCCTGCTATTTGACAGGCACAAAAGGTTGTATCTAACAGTGAGGCTGCATCTCAAAGAGAGAGAGTCGTTATCTTTCACACATTTGTATTGTTCATGTGTTTAAACAAACCAAATTGGAAGATAACCAATGCACTCACAGTTTGGATGCCACACAATAG
Source organism: Haplosyllis anthogorgicola (assembly GCA_038406195.1). NCBI lineage: Eukaryota > Metazoa > Annelida > Polychaeta > Phyllodocida > Syllidae > Haplosyllis > Haplosyllis anthogorgicola. Next base: position 21,354 of record JBCAUI010383289.1, on the reverse strand, counting down.
ATCAAGAAAAGGCTTTTTGAAGACTTCTCACCAATCTCATGTGTGGTGCCTTTAACTTTGAGCATAATTGGTCACTTCACACTCCAGTATAAACAAACAAAAGTGAGGAAGATGGGTGTATCTCTCAGGTATTGAAGTGGCTTCTGAACAAAGAAAAGGATGCAAGTTGCATCTAACAGGGTTGGTTGTATCTGTCAGTGTAAACATGTATGAATAAATGTTGGTGAAAATAAATATGTTGCATCTTACAGGGAAGTCGCATTTAACAGGGGTCGTGTCTCACAGGTTTTACGCTAGTTGCATTATGAATTTGCATGAGGCTATTGTGTCATTACGAGGTTGACATCCTACACCCTGGTGTTGAAAGTCCATTACGTCCACTGGTCTCTGTGGATGATCTGTGCCACGAATAGGAACAGTAAGCCCACCGGAGTCAAATACCGCATATCGGCTCATTTGTTACGAGTTACCTACAGATACAGTGGCTCACACAAACCGAAATAGGGTCAAGTAATGGTTCCCTTTTGCTGTGACCGCTTTTGAAAGACAAACATGTTTACGTTAACTTACGTCAATATAGTTCATTACCTGAAATTTTTATCAATTTGGAAACGTGCAGTACAAAAGAGAACGAAACAATTCCATGCTGTACTTTTCATCCACTAGTGTTCCAAAATAACCCAAATTCCAACTTTTCATCGTCTTGTGAAAAATTAAATCTTAATTTCATGAATTATGATAAAACATACAACTCCGGACGAGAATATATAGTAAAGTCAATTTTAATTTTAATTTTTTTCCGATCGCTGCTCTCTAAAACTTCTTCTATTGACATGTTATCCAATACATAAATGAAAAAAAGGCTGGCCTTACCAGTCTTAAAATCCATACAGACGAGAAGTAAAAGACTTTAGCGTTTTGGATACTCCTTTTCCTCTTCACAGGTCCACCTAAAATACAGATTGTTGTTGAAGTTGTCACGGAAACAACGTTATATTTCCTTATCCGTTGCCTAGCAACAAATCGATTTGCCAAGAAGTAAAGACAATCACCTTCAATCTGCGTTACCCTAGTAACATGGAAAGGCGCATCTTTAACACTGTTACTGTCATTTATGCCCTCGGATGTAAATGTAGAACATCAATATATGCTGCTAAGTGTTCAACTGACTTGTGTCGACCATAAATTTTGCAAAAAAATTACAAATACTTATTAAGGAGTCAAATACAGCATCAACCATACACATATATTGATATGTTGTTAAAATTTGACTCGATTATTGATTTATGAAACGAAAGATTAATTGTCGAGAACACTCAACAATTTGGTAGACTAAGTCAGTACAGAAGTACTGCTTCGGGGTAAGGGATGTATTGGTAATTTCATGTGAGCCACTAGCCCACGGCCATTTAAACTATTAAATTAATTCTAAATAGACATTGGAAAAGGCAGGTGTAACACTAGACACGACCCCTTGAATCACTGTATGGAAGGGTGCTAGTGAGAGAACCACCCTGGCTTTAAAACCCATGAGGAGGGTCATAAAAAAGGGGAAATCAATAAGCCCAAAAGTAGGGCCTGGTCCAATAAAAAAAGGATCTTGTTTAACAAAAAGCTGCAGAAATCTGTTGGAATCTGCGAGGAAAGTAAATGTTTTTAACGATGCAAGTTTATGTCCAACAAAGGACGTTGACTTGTGTTGCCACTTCCACATCAGTCAGCTGTAAAAACTGAAACTGTTCGTTTCCATTAGTCGTGTCATATCATGTACTTTGGATGTTTGTTTAAATTGTCACAAGAGTAATCATCTATTTACATTACAATAACGAATTTTCGTTATTTTTTTCAAGTTCTAAAATTGTATTATTATCAGTACACAGAAATTGTATCATTTTAGAAACGAAGAGAACAAAGGAGAGAACGAAAGAATTTTACGCTGTTCTTTTGATGCGCTATTTTTAAACTTCTGATACGAATTCCGAGTACTGATCTAAAGTTAATTCCATGGCCTACTCCTAATTTTGTAGGATCTAAAAACTTTAAATCAGCACCAGAGGAAGAAATTCCTATCACGCTTGAAACAATTGAAACTCTAACACAGCGTCAGATTGTTTTGTTCTCTTTTTTGTTCTGTATGTTTCCAAATTTAAAAAAAAACCATTCAGCAGCTAAGCGGCAGATTAACTGAGTTATTCGTTGCATAAATTTACTTTTCCGAAATGAAATCTTTCAGATTCTTGCTGTGACAAAACAGTTGTATTCTGTGATCTGGTCTGGCGGAGAAGTAGGTATTAGAATTGTTTGCCGCATGTAATGGAGTTTATGGACGTCGTTATGTTCCCAGTGGCCTCATTATTCTCACGTTAAACATGAAGCGAATGTCCTCATGATGTAATATAACAATGGATAGGGTGGCAGGAACGTTAACTGATGGGGAAAATAAATAATGAATGTGTTAGGAATAATGTTATTGCTCCTGAGAAAAGAATTGTTATTCTAAACCTGAATGATTTTTATAGACCTGTTCAAATCATAAAATTATCATCAAAAGTTTAGGGCCTGGCAACGATTGAATTGAATTGTTGCGGGAGCTAAACTTTTGATAGAAATTTCATAATCTGATGATTATGATATGCCGAGGTTATATTTAAATGTTGTATTATGAATTTAAAAAAGTTGTCCCATCTATCTTGCAACCAAAACGCAACATGTTTTACAGAAGAAATTCACGTTTCGCTTCTATGCGTATATCTACAGGTTCTTTTGCTCGAATGAAAACTCTTCATGGAACTCATTGTCACGGATTGAACTCAACTTCCAAGAGCTGTTGGTTGCTAATTTCAAGTAATGAACGTTACATATTCGCCACTATAGCTGTCTTTGTGATCATTCTCATTGTTATAATATGCGTTTACTAAACGTCTCAGTTTTCCTTCCGTGAAAGTTTCAATTACTTTAATGAAAGGAATTGGCATGGAAGTGTTTACAGGACTCTAGCATGCACATCAGTGCATGCCAACATGCAAGCTGCCGGCTGCTCAATCTTGAGTAGTCATTAGATGATGCTCACTCTAGATCATTCAGTCTAGGTACAGCAGCTGCAGAGTACATATCTCTTGTGATAAGTGGCTCAATAAATTAGTTGTGAGTGAAGGATTGTTTGTTTTATTCCTGAGACTCCATTAAACCGGATGTGCTTTAGAAACTCTTCCAACTCCCTTGGAAATTTCATCACCCATTGAGTGATATCATATTCAGTGACCTTTGTTCCCAATTGCGAACTGTACTTTAGATGAGTAAGTGCTGTTTGTGAAGCGACAATAAGTGTCACTTCCAGGCGATCTTTTAGATGAAATTGAGTACAAGGATATCAATGTCGGATGCATTAAGTGTTGTAGATGTCAAAATCAGCTCCACATTGAATTAGATGTGGAAGCAACAGACACTGATATTTCAGTGTTCCTTCAACTTCTAGAAATCGGAGAATATTAGGTGATATTTTTTCAGTCCGGGAAAAATCACTGTATTTGAGATAATGAAATTTTTCTGATATTCAGCTATTTTGAAATTATCACCAGCCCATTAATGTTTTATCCCAGAAATTTTTCAGCTTCACTTCTCATGGCATAACATCACCTGTACCTGTTATTTTATGCTTTCAACTTATGTGCATGTGGTATTTGGGTAATACACTTGATAGTGAGGCCGGGAAGGTACTTTTAAATCAACTAAAAATTATCCAGGCGTCAGGAAAGAAACTTGTACTGAAAAAATCATTAATTTTCATTAATTTCAATAAGTTTCATAGAAGACAAAATGTCAGAATCTTTGTATTCGGATTTTTTTTTTTTTTTGGCTCGTCTGGCACACATGTCTAACTAAGAGTCTTAGAACCGTGAATTCTCCGTTATCCGTCGTCATAATTCAACGTCGCGTATTTAATTCGAGTATTGGGAACCAAGGCATACTTTCCTCGAAAATTCTTGTGAACAAGATATTTCCACTCATATCTGTTCGCAATGAACAATCCTATTTGTGGAATTATGCAACAAACGATTTTGCCAAAAAGTCACGAACAGAAAACGAAATGTCTGAGCGACTTGCTATTTGTAGCGCCTGGGGGGTGAACGTTTCGCATCTTTTTCGTTTCTTTCGTGACAGTTGTCACATTATAGATATATAAACATTACTAAACATTGGCATCATTGTGTTTTCTCTACAGAAGAAAATAATACTTTCACTTTCAATTATGCTGCGTTGTTGGTTCTATTCAGAACTCTTTCGACTCCTTAGTAATGCATGTAAAATAGGTTCCTAGCCAGCCTGCCGTTTCCACATGTAAAGGGAAGACATCCCTGTTGGTGGAAAAAGCAGGTGTAGCTCCAGAAAGAAAGAGCGCAGGCAAGAGATCCACCCTGGCTTTAAACCCACGGGGAAGGTCATACGTCCAAAGTAGGGGTAATCAGTGGCCCCACAAATGGACCCTGGTCCAACAAAAATTGTTAAATAAAAACGGACTTTAAGAAAGTGGTACGTAGTACTTAATGATCTGGGAAGAAATCTGTGATATTGACCATAGGCTGTGATGGAGAATTAATTCAGGTCAGCCTCAAAAGAGATGCTTGCCTAAATGAGGCTTATCGTTTGTAATTGAGAAAATCTTGAGACAAGGCCTTGGACGATGTTATTTAAAATAATCAGCTCAAATATCGTCCAAATCAAGATTTTAACTAACGTGGCGGGCAGAATAGCTCAGTTGGTTAGCGTGTTTGAATTAGTCATGCATCGCCTAGCAGCTCACCACTGTGTTGGGAGTTCTAATCCTGGCTGATGCATGTGAGAGGAGCCCAGTCAGCCATGCCATATACATGCTTATACAGTGTACACCTCTATTTGTGGAAAAGGCAGGTGTCGCAAAAGATGTGACCCTCAGGATCACCGCACACAAGCAAGTAAGAGTGCAGGTGAGAGATCTACCCTGGATTTAAAAGCCATGGTGACGGTCACACAAAGTCCAAAACAGGGGTAATCAGTGGCCCCACAAATGGACCCTCGTCCAACAAAAAATTTTAAAAAGAAAGATTTTAACTAACGTAACCATTAAAACATGGCTTTGGTGCTTGCCAAATTAAGGCAAAACATAAATCTTGTTAAAAAAATGTGGCCCGGTTGTAAGGAGCTTTAGTTTTATCAAATTTACCACTTTTTTGTCTGAAGGAGAGGAGGCCTTAATGGAAAACTTTGCGCAGTAGAATTTGATTATGACATGCTTTTCGAAGTCCTAATCAAATTTCTCCAGGAGTATCTCCTCAAAATAAGACGTAGAGGAAGGAGACATTTAGCGTGTCGTGTTTCACCGTATTAAAGAAAATAGTCTGTAAAGTAAAATTTTATCACATTTAAAACAAGTTAAATATTTATTAGAAATATCAGGTGGATCTTATCGGGAACGAGATGCTGACACTGAGGCATTGTGATCAAAGAAATTATGCCTCATGCCATCTTATGGTATCTGATCATCAGATTGTCTGAAAATGAAATATAAAAGTCATAAAATTCCCCAAAGGGCATCACGCCCTGATTAAGCTATTAATTAACTTTGGTGGGAATTACAGTAGAACCCGTCTTGAGCGACACTGAACTTTTATCTTCCTAAAGTGTCGTAAAGAGGAGGGTCCTTTAAACTAGTTTTAACAACGTACGCAGGTGATAGTGCGCCGTAAACGGTAGGATGTCGTTCAAGACAGGTGTCGGTCAAGACAAGATTTACTTAATTTACAAATCATTTTGGCAAGTATGTTACTCAGTGTATTCACATCATTATAAAAATTAATAATTACATATGAAAGCACTGATATAAGTTCTGATATAGGACGGAAGAAAGTGTGGATACCTGTTTGGCGATGACATGTCAGCAAACCATTTTTCTGGAAAGCTTTCAGTTTCCCCCAGGAAATAAGGGAATACAAGCCTTAACAAATATTGGGTATTCTGCAAAGAATCAATGTCCAGGGATAAAGCAAAAAGCGTGGGTGGTTTTTTCCATTTTAAATGTATTTCCAGACATGTTCCCATACAAAATGGCGTCCTATTCTTTCAGTGAAAATCTTAGCGTTTATTTTGATGTTTTTCAATTAGTTTCGTCATGTTTCATGCAAAAGGACCCTCAGAAATCCATTCATGTTTGAGTCCCTTCATAAACAGGCTTTGGATGCAGGGAGTGTTTTATTGAACTGCACTCGTGACAATGAGGTAGTTATTTTTAGGCTGAAGCCTTGAGCTTCGAAACATGATTGGAATTTTATCACATAAAATTTTTGACAGAGGAATGCGAAGGCTGTGGCTCCAGAGACAAAATTTATCCATCACTATTGTAAATATCTGGAGAAATCGCATGTAATCCTTCAGTTTGTCTTGAATTGTTTTTTTGCGTGTGTTGAATTCATCAACATGTTGTTTCATATCATATCATAACGACGATTTATTTGTTACAATTTACATTTACTAAAAGAAATGCAGAAAAGCTGATTTTTTAGGGGCTGGAGACTGGGAACAAAAGACCTCGTGGCTGTGAAAGGCACAGCATGAAATTCTATTACGCCAAAACTTTTGAACAAATTGTCAAAAACACAATATGGACGTTTTGAAGGCTGTCTTGCTCCACTGCGAGTGTATCTAACACGCAAACACACTGGAGCTGGGTATTGTCCATTATTACAGTCAAATGTAAAGATGATGAATAGATAAGTATTGTTGTATATTTTCACATTATAAATTGAAATTCATGAAACTGCATTATTTTACAGTGATACTGAATTTGAGCAAATTGGCCTCTGATTCCATTTTTTTTACATTTTCTGACTTAAGGGAGCGACGGGAAGAATAACCCAACAAATTTATATATGTGAATTTGCATAGTTGACAAACGCGGGAAATAAATTACAGTACACAAAAATCACGGTCCCTTATGAGATCTCCGGTACATACCCATTTACAGTAAAACTTGTCATGGACGGCCACATTTTGCACGACCACTCCACCATCCACGACCACAATACCTGGTCCTTTATTACGTTACATTTTACACAATTTAAACTTGTCTTTGGAGACCAACACCCCATGGACGAACATCTAGCTTTCGAAAAATGGGGTGGTCGCCTAAGACAAATCTTACTAAAAACACAATTGCTACAGTTTTTGTGTAATGACCGGTAAACGGTTATGAGGAACTAATGCTGTTTCCTTTGTTGCCAAAACTTAAAAAAATAAAGGAACATTGCAAACAACTTGATATTAACCGGAATCTTGTGTTGTGTATACGTTAGTTATTATCTGCCGGAAGGATGTTTGTTCGGTGTCTAATTGCCAGCCCGTATTATATTAATAGGCTGTATGACTCCTAAGCTGTTTATCATTAGTTAATCACCGTTGCATAAGAAAACTACGTAAAGCCTGAGTGAGGTTCTTTTTCCTTTGGGCTATTTTTCTTTTCTCCCTGTGGTCACAAAAGCAATTACGAGCTCCCAATCCTTCAGCCGAGCCAGGCCAGATTAAATCAGTGTCTCCCGTGCTGGTTTTTCCTCTTCGTGCTAATGTGTCCTTCCTTCCTTCTCATTTTCCTGAGGCTAAAATTTAAAAACACTTCAGCGGAAGACTCGGTTACTCACTTAGATGCTTAGTCGACCAAGTTAAAAGCACATCACGGATTTCTGTTTCCTTCTGTCGCCATGTTTTAATCTAGTAGTTTAACAGGTGAAGCAAATAAAACGTTATTGGAATGAACACAAAAGAGCAACGTAAATATAAAATGTCACAACTTGCGAACATTTTATCAGTTGACGTTGTAAGGCGCATATCTGTATTTTACCTACTTGAAAATTAAATGATGAAATTCTGATCTGTGTTGGAACAATAGCACATCAAAGGCACAGTGTAGAATTATTTGATTCGCCCTTTTGTTCAGTAAATTTCCAAAGTGATAAGAATTTCACGATAACGCTGATTACTAGTAGAATTTTGTGATAGCATGTGACAAAATGTAACTGTCAATAAATCACCAAGTTGGAAAAAAATATTTATTTATTTCCAAAAGAGTGCTTCTATTCGAGAAGATGCTTCAATTCGGATAATTATCACATGACTAGCAGATTTCACGGCCTCTCATTGGACAATAGGCGGTTACATACTGTCCATATCTAATGGCAAATTGTCTGTATTCAATGGTAAATCCTGTATTTAATGGTAAATTCAAGATGGCTGCTGTATTCAATGGTTAACCATTAAATACAGGATTGCTACCATTCAATACAGGATTTACCATTAAATACAGACAATTTGCCATTAAATATAGAATTTAAAGTTTAAGTTACAGTCAGTTTCTTTATTTTTCAATTAAAATTAGCGTTATACTTTTCTATTTTACATAATTATTGCTGCTTCAGCAAATACAGTGAGTATTAAACTCAACAGGCTTGTATTGCATTCAGCCTATGGCTTCGTGCAATACAGTCCTGCTTCGTTTAATACTCACTGTATTTACCTCAACAACATTCAATAAGTAATAATACGCTATGTTTTCAGGTCTAATTTGGCCATATACTGCAATTGACGAAAACAAACATGTTATTACATTACAGACTAAATCTAACCGACACATTGTTGTAATAGACACAATACTATGACAAGGATGTCGCATCAACAATCAGGTAATGGAGAGTAACATGTAATGTTAATGCACTGCGGTACTCTGTGTTCTAAGATAACACGTTTGGATGATGCAATGGAGTAATGATAGGGAGCGAACAGCTGGATGTCTCTTACGACTGCCTCATTAATAACCCTTCTTCCATAAAGGATTTCTGACTGAATGGTATCAAATCATGAAAATACTGAAATTTACGTTATGTTTTTATGCGTCTTAATGACACACTGTGGTACCATTACACAGAATTTGTATCAACTGTGTACATAAGGGTATATAAAGGAGCCCCCTTAAGGTGCTGTGTTAAACTTCTGATACGAATTTCGTGTACTGTTTGATTTCAAAACTAATGTAGTTTTCATGTTCTGAGGATTTGTTAGTGTTTTTCATGAACAATACAATTCCACGTTATGTCTCTCAATAGAGATTGACTTTCTATTGTTCCCAAAATGTACCAGCATGAACAAACTTCGTCATTCGATGCAATACTGTGCTAACAATACATAGATCTATTTCAGACTCGTTTCTCAGTTACATAATGATACGTTTGGTAATGACACAAACCGTTGTTATTGTCGCAAAGGTCTTTAACACAGCGATGCTGTTAGAATAATACGACCTCTGGTTAAATATGGTTGTTGTCCAATTATTGTTTGCATCACGCTACGGATACATGCCAAAATAAATCCGAAAAAACTTACTCAGTACACGGAATTTGTATCAGTTTGGGAACAATGGCGCATCAAAAGCACAGAGTGGAATTCTTATTACCTCTCTTTTGCTCTAGACGTTTCGAAACTGATACAAATTCCGTGTACTGTTGGAATAGATCTGTAGAGATCAAGAGTCCACAGACGGTTCTGAACCTTTTAACCTCAAATTTTACGTTTGAATCTGTAGGGTGGATGGGCAAGAGGAGCAATCAAGTGTGGGTCAAATAGATCTATGAACCTCATCCACACATCTGTTATCTATCAAACAGCAATGGATATGTTCAAAACTCTAACATTTCATCTCACCTGGCACAGGATTCTAATTTGCATTAGTCATATAACGCGCTATTAGCCAGCTTGTTTATACATGTGTATAATTTGTTCTGATGAATCGTCAGGGGAAGAATGGAGCTCCCAGCGAGTCTTCATAAACTAAACGTACCGCCCTTAACACACCGACGGTAGCGATGTAATGTTAAGTCAATAAGTCTAACGCTCATGTGAAGTACAACGCAGGCTAAACGTACCAAAATTACCGTGCGTTTAGTTTATGAAAACGCGCTGTCACATGTCACATGTTTATTCAGAGTAATGCGCCAGTCTGAATAATTGTCCGATCTCATGCAAATGGAATTAAATACAGAAAACGTGTGATCTTCTATCCCGACCGATATTTGTAATTGAGAATGAAATCAGAGTGTTTTAGAATCAGATCTCCTTACTTCAAACAGGAGTTCCACCGAAACTCTTTCAAAACAACACTTAAATGGTTCACCAGAAGTAGGAACTTTATCTGAGGCAGATATATTACTGTATTGGGACCAGATGTCCTCAGATCTGAGATATTTTTAGAAAAGCAATTCCAGCAGCTCATTTATTTTATAGCAGCACTATACGTGCTCTTTTTTGGTGGGAGATAGAAATAAAGAAATATGAATGATTTTGATGAAACATTTATGTTGTCACGGTTGTCTACTTCAGCTGTAACATGCGGAAGCAATATGAATAAGGCTTGAATAAGTTTTTCGATGCACTTTTGTCTCCCGAAATTTTAATCAATTTCCAAACATACGAGTCTGGAATTCTATTCTGTATGACCGAAACGATTTTCATACTAAGAAGAGAAATGTGTTTTGTGTAAAGAAATGTCTTGCTCTGGTTACAACAGCTTAATTTTCCGTCAGAATATAAAATGCACATTGGATTTATGGCCCGTCAGGTGCTGCCCCCCTCAATGTGAAGGACACCTGGAAAACTAATGTCAAGTAATTTACTATTGGAAGTCCAACATGTTATCACAATATTGCAGCCTGTGATAACATGATGACTGTGCTCGTAATGACTCATTTGTATTACAACGCTTTGCTTTTCAAACAACCACTAAGACAGCGTAGATGCCTGTTATACTCAAAATGATGACAAGAGTTCCGTGCGGTTTTGAACCAATTTTCGTACAACAGACCTTATGCTTCATGTAAGGAAATATTCTTCACGGTTCTTTATTTTGGGAATTGCATATTATAAAAATTGACGTTGTCATTTTCGTTGTAAAAAAAATCTGAAATCGAGCACAGAATGACTGTACAAATCTTCTCTGTGTGTATGAGCGATAGTTGACTGGACTAGTCGTCCCTCAATTTATTCTCGATTTAAACTTGTTACAATTACATGACTTTTTGAGCTGAATAACGTTGTGCTTTTGTTCAAGTTAAAGGCAAAACGAAGCGTCATAGAATTATTGTATTGATATATTATGAAGAAAATATTCAAATAAAAACACTATGTACAATGACGGAATGATAATAAATACACATTAGAAAAACCGATCATCGACAGATTTCAATGTTATCGATTATCGGTGAGATTCGGTGATCAGTTTCCGAGCCCTAAATACACCAGATATCAATATGATAGATCGTCGATGCGAGAAGTTTTATGTGGGATGTTTTCCAAACTTCATTTCCAAACTACAAAATGTTTTTCACCAGAAAGTTTCATAAACATTTGAGCTGTCATATCCAATGGAAAGAGGCAAAGCGAATCATATGAACGATTTAGTTTTACAGTCTGACTAGACTGCCGCTAAACAAAAAAGTTCATTTTTCCAAAAAAAAATTGCCATCGTTTTTCAACTTCATATTCGGGTTGGGTCTATGTACGGTTCAGTGTTATTATTAAATTACTTTTTGCGAAAAAGGTTTCATTTGAAAAGGTTTTACCCAGATGTCGTCGTCTCTCTTTTGATACATGCCGTCTATTTCTAAGCCTTTACTTTTTGACGAACATGGCTATTGATGGATTGTTATTGGCAGATGATGTACTCTTAAACAGAGCAGTGTCGATCCATCGAATCTTCGATGAATTGATCGCTTCACTGAAACATTGCGATCATCGATGTTGAATCCTTGTCGTCGGATCATTGGCATTGTTATATTTTAGCATATAACTGTGTTAAAGTTATGAAAAATTGTAACCTACAGCAATTTATTAGTCATCAGATAGGAATATTTCAAAGGGCATGGGAAGTCTAAATGCATTAAACATGTAAAGTCATACTAATTACCACTAAAAATGTACCTATATTGTAGCATAAATCAACAAAGGTTATACTTTTGTTTGTTCTGAGTCAATTTTAGTCAGATGTCATAACTTCTGTACATATTTGTACTTGTAATTTGATATTTTCAATTATCCGGATATTCGATCGATTTCAAGGACCCGATGATCGATGATAACTTTTGTCCGATGGCACAGCTCTAGTTAACAGTACAGGTTGGGAAAACACAGTTTCAAAAGAGAAGCTTGCTTCAGTTTCCGCTTGCCAGCCCAATGCACACGCACGTGCTACAAAAAGGTAATGGTTTGATACAGGATGCTAAGTTTCCTTGCCGCTTTAGAGCTTCTTACAAGAATTCAGCCAACCATGATGTAATTCATCCTTTTAAATGTTATTAGAGCGGAAGCAGACTTTGATCCCAAACCGGGTCATATTACTCAAAATTGCATGTTAGTTCCAAATTTGGCTTGTGTCAATTTTACACCTTAGAGTAGTGAGGCTTTCTAACATCTTCCACCTCATTCAAGTTAGGTTTTTATTAAGAATTCAATTAACTGTATGCTTCAGGCACAGTGGAAATTCATTACCCTTCATTATATGGTAATCAAATGTTGCTTCTGGCCCATTGTACTCTAATATAACTCCTGCCCATTCAACTGCAATGTTGCAATTGCTTCGGCAGCAATCGGAAATTATTTTCAACCTTTTTTCTTTCTGGCCTTGAAGGTACCAAGGTAGTCCAAACCTGGTATTCTGGTCTTTTCCTTTGCCTTGCGGCAAGAAAATGCCTTTGTTCCATTGATTTTCATGCGGTTCACTTATTTGTAAAGACGAAAAGTCAATGTAGCTCGAATGCTTTTTCGTGTAGAGTGTTCCACTAATATGGTGAGCTGATGATTTTCTTATGAAGATTGTGATCGGTGAATGAACACAACAAGTCCAAATTATAGTCATTATGTTGCTTTTTGCTGTGTACTGGCGAACGTTTGGCTAAACGCTTTAAGACCGAAGATACACGACACGATCTAAACGATCTCAATCGCATGCGATTATGTTTTACTGATTTGAGTAATTCAATGGTGTGATACATATAGAAAGGTCACATTATTAATAATAAGCCAGGATCTAAAATTGTTTATTTATTTGCAATAAATAGTAACATTTTATGGATACATGTCGGATTGAAATCGCATACGATTATTGATTGAAGGCAATGACACCGTATCGTGTATCTCCGGTCCAACTTGTGTGTCTGACGTGGCAGCCCCGAGGTCGCTTCTCAATCCAGTTAACCTGCAAACTCTAAAACTGTTGATTTTGTATGTACAGATCATGAGAATACTGTCAAAAGTTTAGTGCCCCGCAACAATGAATTGAAAGAGCTCAACGTAAAATATAATTGTTGCTAGGAGCTAAACTTTAAATAGCAATTTCATGATCTGTGTAATATGTGTTTTTTGAAAATATCACATTCACACTCATTCAATCTAATGTTAAACTTTGGAATAATTGCGGAAAAATCCCTTAAAGGCACACTGCATGTACATTCTGTATGCTACACATCGTGCTGCATATTCTGTGAGTACTCAACATTCATTTGAGTACCAGCCAGCAGAGAGTAAACATCTTGTAGTAGCGCAATCAACTAGTCAACTATTTGTGTGTACCAAAGGATTGTCTCTTTTTTTTGTTAATCTTCCGCCTGCGCGTAAGAGCATTAACTTTAAGTCGTGGAAATTCATCAGACTTCAAGTAAAAAGCCAAACGTCATTTGCCCGTATCTCGAGCTAAATGAAAAGAAAACGTTCACATTGAAATACCGCCAAATACAAACTTGCGTGTGTGACAAATTTACCCTTTGTTTGGCAATGTAAATAAAACCTCGTAACGCAAAGCTGTCCTTAATTAAGTGCGGTTGAAAAATTACATTGGGAAAAGTACATAAATAATAACATATCATATCATTTAACAGCCACTTTTTTCTCAGAGGCATAAACTGTTTTGACGTGTCTGTGGCTATAAATCAGTTGTAACATTATCGCAGACATAATCAACATAAATGTGAACAAAAAACTGACAGTATTAAAATGAAACTGTAATGTAAAATATTTGCATTGCGTCGAGGCAGATGTTACACAATTATTGTTAAAAGTAATTTATAAGCATTCTAAATCTACATTGTCGTAGTGTTTATTCTGACGTTTTACACAGTTTCAGAATAAATGCGTCTGTTATTGTCCAGATGAGACATTGTCCAGTTTGCAAAGTACAGTAAATAGATAAATCTTGTAATACATTAGTTTTACTGTGTTCATGTGTCGTACTGATCAGTTACGTTGAATGTGCCTAAAACGTGTGTACTTTATTTATAATTTGTATCATTGTACACCAACCACGAACACATAACGTAGCATGCAGTCAATCAGTTAGACAGCAAGCTTCTCTAAACTGAAATACCTTAACGCATTCGCTAACAAGTCTGAGGTCCATTCCTCGCAAGGATGGTGTGGTAAGAGCAAAGGAAAGTGAATCAACTTAACTCGTGTCAACCAAGCTTTCTTTTCAGTCTTTGTAGACTCATTTCCTGCAAGGATTTTAGCACTTTTTTTCTGAGTAAATACATTAATTTCAAAGCATGTTCAAGAGGCTGTATTGCACGTATGTATAAATTTGACTCCTTAAAACTTTAATGAGTTCTTACAAATTATTGCGCATCCCAGGTTTTTTTAATGTTATCAAATTTACGTTATTGAGTATAATAAAGGAATTGGCCATATATGCTTTGTAGAAATGTCTATTTAGGTACATGCATGCTCACATAAACTGTGCGACAACAAATATTTATCAATCTTGAAACATTAGAGAACAAAAGAATTCAACGTTGTGTTAATGATGCTTAGAAAAACAGCATGAAATTCTATTGTTCCCATAACGGTTAGAATTTGCAACGTATTCCAGGTCTTACTGTTGTAATATTAATCCAATTTGAAACTTCGGTAAATCTTCCATACGCCACTAGAACTGTATTGGAACACGCACGCACATCCCTGTGTTGCAACTACTTAATTAGTTAATGAATATTCATGATATCTCAGGCAGCATTTTAGCTGACCATCACCCAGCAGCTCTCCGTATGTTACCAGCAGCTGAACAGAACACACTTGTATCTCTGGTAATCTTGTAGAAATAAATAGTTGTGTGTAATTTGTTTGTCTTCTTCCAAATGCGTTCCATCAACCAGTACGGTATTTAGGAATAGTTCCAGCTTACGGAACTTCGTCACTTACAGTACACAATCTGCGCATCAGTAAGATAAAGTGACATGACCATTCATCATATTGTCAGGTTTCCGCTACCACGCGTACCTGCGCCAAAAGTGCACTGAATTTATCAAGTGACCCCCAGAAATTATGGATGTGCACCCAAATGGTGCATTGAAAATTATTGGCAATAAATTAACCATCAATTTTCGAAGTGATTTATTGTATAAAAACCAATGAAAGTATAGGGTATTTTATCAATATGCACCTGATCTTCACTTTACATATTGTTTTTGAAAATTGCTGTCAGGTATTTATTTTAGGTGTGACCTTCAAAAATTGCAATGGGACCCCCAAACTTTAAAAAGTAGCGGAAACACTGTACTGTACTTTGTTTTTTACGCATTTACGATGAAATTTTCATTAATATTTCATCGCATGAGGTGAAGACAAATTCATGGGTTTTTCAGGGGGGTGAGAAGCAGAGTGTTTCGAGATGAAGAAATGTGAATGCATTACTGTGTCAAAGAATTGTGCCTGTCAAGCCCAAGGGAAACTATTAATATTCCACTTCCACTTCCAGGAAACAGATGATAATGTCAGAGGAAGCTAGTTTGTGTGGGAGTGAGAAAATTGTCACAAGTCTGGCATTTTGAGATTACAAGGTGAAGCCCAGACGTATATTGACAGCAATGTGCTTATATTTACATCGTTGTGCCTTTTAAGGTCTGATTGAACGGAAAGAAACTAATAGTCTGTTTTAATATTTAGTTCGGCCAGACTTTTATTTGTTGGATTACGTTTCCCGCCGCTCCCAGAAATCAAGAATTGTTAAAAATAATTGAATCAGAGCCTAAATTTTAATTTTAATGTCCAGCTCCAGTGTTAGGGAGGAAAGTGTCCCTGTATATATTTTGTACCTGTGTACAGGAATAAGCTCAACGGCCGAAACTTGTGCAGAAATGAAGACAATTTCACGAGTCAACATTTAGTTGTGCGAATGTGCGCGGTGGTTTTTTCCATGAACAGCAGCCCTAACCGAACGCATGCGTGTTCTAAAATCAAGAATTATGAATAAACAGTCCATATCTCTGAAGTGAAACACACTTGTGGTAATATTTAATTAGATATGTGATGATTTTCTTGATCATGAATATCATATTACTAACAAATATAAGGCTCGATTCTGTCACGTTGGTGACACTTTGAACTCAATGACCGTTGGACCTTTGGAAGTCTTAGCCAATCACAGAACAGAATAATAAATTATGTTAATGAGGTCTCAGGGGAGATCATCATTGGCTGAATGGCAGATAACCGTCCAAAGGACGGGCACTACCTAGTCTAAGTATAAAAATAAAGCAAACCTTGAATTTGTTAAAATGCATCAATTGGCAATCCAGTATCTTACTGCTATCTCTGTGCAATGATACTACCAGCATTGAAAGAACAATTTATCATATCGCTAACAGTAGTTTTTATCACTCGAATGATTTAAATACTCACATCTTTCAAATTGATGGCTTTAACGATTGTCATCAACTCAGCATTTGTTATTCAATTTGAAATAAATGAAGATATGTAGCATTCAAGGTTTCTGTGAATAAAATGGTCAAACGTGACAATTTCTATCACCATTGAGAGAAACTCCAATCATCAGACTATCGAATCACTACTGCTCTCTATTTCCACATAAAACCACATGGTCTGCCACATATGTCCAAAACAAGATACACCATACATTTTTTATGTGGTGGAATAAACATAAAATAGTAGAAAAGGCAAAATTTATATGGTGGAATATTTGTTTACATTTCATTGTATTAATTTTGTTTTAAACTAATGACCTGCTCACTTAAATAAGTATTCAGTACATTAGAGAGCTATGAAAGGTACCATATGGTTGGGGAAACAATTTTCAATGTTAAACAACATAAGAGAATTAGTGATCTAATTTTTAGAATAATCAGGCCTCTATTACTCAAACAATACTAGTCACCGGAAATTGTTTCTGCAATCATATGATACCATTTATAGTGGTATCATGTACTGAATGCTTATTTACATAATAAAGCCATTGGTTTCAAAACAAAAGGAAAATATTAAAATTTATATGTGGTGGACAAAGAGAGTCAATGCAGTAGTGACATAAGTGGCGGACCGATTCGATAGTCTGGCTCTAACGCTACTTTTAATGCATCTTGGAATTGGATGCATTAACGAGTCAGTTTTCTGGAATTGGATGCGTTGTTGCGTTAAGGAGAGTGAGTTAAAAGTTCATGAAAACGCGCTGATGGTCTCTTTCTTTAACTTGGGGTTTCAAGTGCGGCGGGAGATGTAATCCAAATGGATAAATCTCGCCCAATGATATTTGTAACGGATGGTTAGGCACGCACACTTTGCTCACTCGTTCTTCTGAGGAATACGCCTTGGCTGGATCTCCAACTTTAGCTCTGAAAAGCTGAAAAATAAATAACACAAACTTACTGTATAAAGCAATGATTGTTAGTAGCAGCAAGAACTTCTAGTAATAATAAAAACCCAACCGTTCCTTAATTTTTGGTAACAAAACATATCCCGAATTAAACTGTAAAACTGTACAAGTCCCTTCAAATCAAATAGACATATTGAATACAGTATCTTTTAAGAAATCAAACTTGCTATTCGCAAATTCATTTTATCAATCATAAAAGATCTATTACTGGCAGTGTGTAGTTTTGCTCGTTATTTTCCCCCAGACGTATTTTACACCTAGGCAAAGGCCAAACAGACATTCTATTTGAAAATGACACATACATTTTCATGAGTTTTAAGTTAATTTCGATGTAGACTGTGTGTAAGATCCGAAAAAGTATCAGCGTGAAAGATACAACAGAAGACTACAAAGAATTAAATGGAGACGTAGCACTTCATGGAGAGATACTGTTTTATGAACCAAGAATTTCTGCCGTTAAGAATAGACGCCTGTATTCCATGTTAGTTTTTGCCTTTGGACACTGATAATAAACGCTCATTTGCATGCGTTCATTCCTAACTGCCGTATTTCTTGTTTCTTTAAATCTCTTAGTTGTTCAACGTTTGGTTTCATGAAAGACATTATAAAACCTGTGTGTTCATATTGAATAATTAGCTACATTCAAAAATTGAAATAGAGACCGCCCGTACGGCCCAAAACTTCACATTTTTATGAAGTTTTCAGTGATTTTTATGCTAAAATCGGTAGAAACTAGAGCCCTCCAAGGTTTCCTTGCCCACCCTTCCCGCGCTAGAAATCCTAGATACCCCAGTGCCCTTAAGGGCATTCAAATCTGCCCTTTGAGACAACAGTCACTGGAACAACATGAAATTAAGAGCAAGGAAATGTCAAACACATTGTACACTGCTTTCAAGGGACGTTGGGTCTTGATACTTTTGAACTTTTTGGAATTCACCAGTCACTCGTTTCTATCCTTTCCAACAGTCCTTAAGGCTTATTTTTTTTTAATCATTTGGATTACATTGCATTGTCAGGATTTTCAAAGTGCGGCGATCGGGAAAAAAAAATTGAACTTGGTCTCTAATAAGCCAAACTGTTAATAAAAGTAAATAAAATTAATATTTTCCTCGATTGACTCACAGCCAATCGACTTCTGACAGCCTGAAAGCTACTTATTGTGCTGTAGATAACTTGTTTCATCTGCCACATGAGGGTTTTTTTTTTTTTTGAAATCCCGATTTCAAAGTGCAGCGGGTAATGTAATCCAAACAATTAAATAAAAAAGCCTTAGAGTTGTAGAAATTAGTATACTTGTGAACTACTGTGAGAGCCTAGGCCAAGTGACACGTTCCAAAATACAAGTTAAATTCAGATTTTTCTCACACTTTTCCCGTTCGCGCGTCAAAACGGGTGATCGACTTTTTACCCCTCCCGGACATTGGGTTGTTAACTTGGGCAATTTTCAGCTAAAAGAGACGTTTTAGAAAATAAAAAAATTACGCAAAGATTTCAATAGCATATTGCCAAGGAATTTACACGACGGAATTTACCTGCTGTTTGTGCCTACTGCAATTGTAAAATTAGTACTTGTGAAAGATAGGGCTTGACCTGAAGTGAAGTGAAATACAACTGAAATTCTCGCAGCTTTGCAGTTCGCGCATGGAAGCGAGCGATCGAGTTTTTGCCCTTCCAGGGCGTTGGGCTGTAAATTTGAGTGATTTCCAGCTCCAGAAAAAATTAGTAAAACTTTTCAATAAAGTATTTCCACGGGATTTACACCACAGAACGTGTTGTTGTTAAATATACATGTGTGAAGTGAAACCTGTATTTACTACAACCGAGTTTTACTCGCACCAAAAACACTAATTTTATAGTTTGTATTTAAATTAACGTTTGCTGTAAGATCGACAACCTGTCGTTTTCGATCATACTAACAATGTGTCACTTTTGTCACCAGTTGGCATCAGACATGCGGGACTGACAACTTTGAAAATTACCAGACCAAAGAGAAACTTACCAGAACAAAAAAATGAAATGTGAGTCGTGACCTAATTAACTAAAACAATATTGAAACACATTTGTAGCCTTAGTTCGCAAAAAATAATAATCCTTGGGATATTTACTTATCAACATTTTTGAAAAGAAAAGAATAAATGGAAAAGATGATGGAAACGATGTCAAAATATCTCAGACATTCCATCCTGTAACTTTCAAAAGTTATCGGATAGACACCATTTCTGTCAGACAATGTCCGTCGGATTGTCGTAAAGTTATACCCTGTCTAATGGTCCCAAGGGTGGACAAAAATGAGTTTCGCTGTATGTTACGTTCTTACATAAATATTCTTCATCAACTGTTTTCCTTATGGGTGACAGGCCTTACGTTTACAAAATATTAGTACAGTAGAACCTGTTTTGAGGAGCCACTCTTGTTCATAACGTCAATTGGCCGTAAATGACAGATGGCCTCAGAAAGCAGTGATGATTTTAATGATTTATCTCTAAGAAACATTAGAAATGAACCTACATATTGACTGTAAATGCCAGGTGGTTGCACAAAGCAGAGGCTTGTTAAACGAGGTTCTACTGTACTGTTTTGGGATTCTATTTACAAGGTGGAGTAGCATGTTCAAAAATGCAATATCAGTCCAGATTCTCGTGCGAGCGACTTACAGTTTACCCGTCCTAGCATCGGTAGTTACTGGTGGTTTTTCGGGATCTCGATTTGACACTGTAGCAATATTTAGCTCGAAGTACAGTAAAACTCCTCATTTAAGGTAACCCGTTTTACGACCACTCCTGGTTTGTGGCCATGTTAGCTCCAAATATTTTCTTCAAAACTGTATCAAATTGCGGTCCTCCTTTACGGCCACTGGCAATATTTTATGCAGCCTAATTTAACGGACAAAAAAGGTGGCCGTAAAGGAGGAGTTTTACTGTAGGTGTCGGAAATTAAAGTACAGTAAAACCTGTCATTTACGACCACCTCTTTGGACCAATTTTGGTCGCCAACAACAAGTGGTCTTAAAACACAGGTTAATTCATGTGTGTAGAATTTACAGCCAATATTTTGGTGCTGAAATATGTGGTCACATATTACAGGTCGTCGTAATCTCGGTGGTCGTAAAGTACGGGTTTCACTGTAACTTTTTTTCTTCTTTTTTTTGTAGCAGCCTTTGCATTCCTGTCTCTGGGACCAGCCAGCAACCTTTTCTGAACTTGTATCTCTGAATAGAGTAAAGACTGTTTCAAAAGACCTTCAAGTGAAAGTATGAGTGAAACGAAAGCAATCATTTGGCGTCAAGTTCCAATTTGCTGTTAAAAATAAGTCCTGTCAAACGAAAGAATTTTCATGGAAATTTGACATTTCTTTTAACAGTCTTTATTGTAAGTAACCGTACTGGGAGTGGGAATTCCTGTATTATGCATATTTTGCACTGTGCAACATGTTTCGCATTTGTGCAATTCTTTTTGTAATCTTGATTTCAAAGTGCTGCGGGAAATGTTATCCAAACACAAAGAAGCCTTGTGCTACGATTTATTTTCTTTGAAAGACAATGTGAAGCAGGCGTTGTCGTACCGTTTCTACAGTACGGGAGGTCCGCGTTGAAAGTAAGACAACTAAACAGATTCAGTTGACAAAACGAC
>JBCAUI010383178.1:0-14576 GCA_038406195.1 Haplosyllis anthogorgicola | reverse complement strand
TTGTGGTGATAGTAAACACCAAGCCAAATGAAGATTAAGCCTCTATAGAGACTGAAGTGACTGCATAGTTGCTGGAATGACAGTTGAAATTGAGCAAAGTTCGAACCGGAAGTAGATTGTGGCCATTTTGGAGTCGTGCGAAAATGGTGAAAAATACGAAGAAGAAGCAGCTGAAATGATCCGGATCCAGTTGAAAGTTCAAAATCCATATAAAATGGTGATACTTGCACAGATAGATGATGTTGATGCTCCTGCTAATCTCTGGAACAAAGTTCTTATGGTTTCCATGCACGAAAATGGATTAGAAGTTCGTATCGAATGATCCAAGTCCAAGGTCACATCCTGGAAGCAAGCATGTGTCCACCATTTTGAAATTTCAAAGTCACAACTTCAAATGATTTGCCTAGCCAAACAAGGCTCTGCCATTGTCTTTAAATGTTACCAACTGTTTCTCTGAAGGCTCCTTTAGTTACTTCTGACACCATGTGATGTTCTTGCCAAGATAATAGAGACAAACAAGTGGCTTTAAACTGAGTAACTTTATTGGAGCAGCCATTGCTCCATGCTCGATTCCAGCAATGCCAGATGGTGTGCGTTACAGCAAAGGTGTACAAACAAGAAATTACGCTACGATGCATTACTGACAGATAACGATATCTGTTACACCCATGTATATCAGTGCATCTGTCGATTCATTACCACCGCCCCTCCCTACATACCCATGTATATCAGTGCATCTGTCGATTCATTATCCACCGCCCCTCCGAAAAAAATACATGTATGCAAGTGCGTCTTTCGATTCATTACTCCCTCTCCCTAACACACAGCCAAGTGTACGATTGCCTTTGTCAATTCATTTTCCATGTACTTCCTCAACCAAAAGCATCGTTACCCTTATTTACCTATATCTGCAAGTGCACTCGTTGATACATCAACCTGCCCCCATCTCTGCAAGTACATCTGTCAAATCATTACTCTAAACTACGCAATAGCCAAGCGTATTCGGTATTCATTACTCTCTTTATCACTACATGAAACATCAATTCTGTCCATGCAGACCCTTCTTGTATGACCCTTCAGTTTGCGCAGAACTCATGCTACCAAATTTAAATCCTGTGCATGCCCTGCTCTGTGACAAACGCCAATTCTACTTCAATTCGTTTTTACTTTGAAAACCTTCATCAAGCTGCACAATTTATCCATACCATACAAAGTTTACAAACGCGAAACTATTTTGTCGATAGAATTCTCAAATACATGGATTACAGTCAAATATCACTTTTTTCGAATTGTCTTTCCTAAATGACAGATTGAAAATATAAAGGCACATTTCAGCAAAACACGTTGCAAAATCAAACTGAATTTTTTCTCGGAACATCCTGGCAGTATGAGGAATGTCATAATTCAATTGCGCAGCTTTTTTGCCCAAATTTCTGAGGCGGTGCTCAAGTGAAAGGTTCGACACCAAGAATGGATTAGTTTTCCTGGTACCCTTATCCCTCACATTCTAGAGGTATGGATTAATGTAACTACCAAACTACCAAATAAACAAATAAAACCGAAATGCATCCATCAATTTATTTTTACCTACAATGTCTATATTCCAAATAATCAAAACATTATTGAAATAAAGAGTCAGTAGGAATAAACAGAGAACCACAGGCCCTTCTCAACCATTTAAATGCTTGGTTCTCCCGACACTTAGTACTGTTTCTTTTTTGTTTGAATTTTCATTATCACCCATCTTGTGTTCAAGTCTTGAGGGTATTTAAATTATACATCAAACACCACAATGCTATATTGGCACAATCATACATTGCCACTGTTTGCTGACATTTATATTTCATAGCAAGAAGTCTCCAAGGCCATTATATCTTCGCAGATCTATCGTTGCTGCATAGTTACAGAAGACTAAGGAAAAGGTCACTGATTCTTTAAACGATATGCGTATGAAAAGATATCTTCTGTACTCGCCCACCTTCAACAGCAAAGCGCTATTTTTTTAATAACGTTGCAGGAGACAAACGAGAGATATGGCCTGTTGGTGCACAAAGCCTCACGACGTATTGTTTTACAAACTGTTAAGGGAAGAATTGTTTAAACCTCCCTACTGGGTAGCTTTAAACCAAAACGATCCCCTAAAGCTCAGCTTATTGTTACTTAACAGGAGGAGAAAACCATAGATCCTTCTCGTCGATACAGACAGCCGGAATTCCATCTATTGGGCATTCGAATCGAAAATTCTGAGGAACAAAGGAGAATCTTGCAGCTTGAGCATGATTATTTTTGTCACTTTGCCGCTTTCTCTAAAATTCAGTGAGTGAAATGCAATCCAAACGATCCAAAAGGCCTCACAGTGCACAAAGGAGCATGGCTTTTCACTTTTATCTTTTGAAATGAAACTGAGAAAGGAAACAAAATGTGTAAAGTATCAAAGCTGTTGAGATATACGGTGATCATGACGAACTACAGTAACATGCACACGTACATCAAAATCGATACCTGACATGTCACGATTGATCCGTGGACTAACATACGGACTGATATCTATCTGAAACGAACATCCACATGGCTTATCTCTTCTTGAATGGCTACTCCCGCGTATAGCAGCTTCATTAGGTTGTAGTTTCTTGATATGACCATTTGACCCTACCCAACACGCAGCTAAAGTGTCGTTTTCTTTGCCACATCCAGAACAGGGAAAGAATTCTTTACTTCTCCTAATTAATCATCAGTACCGAGGTAAACACGGAACCTACAATTCTGATTGCCCCGAATTCCGAGGGTATCCCACGTACCGTACATTAAGCTAGAACACTCAGAAGCTAATCGTGTGATTCGGTATCGCGATGACCAAACTGAATAGGAATGGTTGGATAAAGGAGGGAATCATTTAATTTAATCTTGCTTTACGATATTTAACTTTGGTTTTGGCTATAAAATCACGGCTGTTTTGGGGCGTAGTTATTTTTTACCTCACTGTGGCTACCGACTTTTCAAGGTTTCTACCTCAGCCAGACAGCTGACAAGGAAATAAAGTCACTAGTTTCTTTGTAGGTGATTGCATTGGCTTCATACAAAAGCCGACACTTTTTCATGTCTTTTATGTCTTGTGAAATGCTACAATAAGGAAATAAGGTCTGCATTCGTGGTGCAATAGCTGAAGTGCAGGTCACACATCGGAAGGTTGTGGGTTCGCGTCCATCCAGATTTTAGCTTAGATAACAGACAGTGACACGTGTGCTTGACCTGCCTGCCAAACACCCACATACATTACAATTACGCGCGTTAAGGTTAGGATTGGGATGTTGACCAGGTGGCAATGAAAAAATGTTCTGATTGTACTCGTGAGCCATCACGCCGAAAACACTTCTAAAATCAAAAGATGACGATTCAAATTTTCCATTCCAAAAGTACACATTGCTTTGCAAAAATGGTTTGGTGGAATATCATGATGAAGCTGTTAAAATTAACCAAACTCCTACTCCACGGGATAAACTGAAAATTGACCTGTGTATTGAAGCCGCATCGATCTGATTGAATCAATTCCGACAGTTGGATTAGCACTCCACATGGGGATATAAACCTCTATACGGTTTATATATTCAATGGACTTTCTATCTCTGGAACATTCATACCATATTACGATGTACACTTTTGGAACATACACTACGTTCAACTGCAGACACTACTGAGGTTGTAATACCATGATAAACATTTATGGTTAAAGTTTACTACTTATGTAGGCAGCTAAATTCAGTACGCCTATACTTGTCCATACATTTGCTATTTTCTAATTTCTATCGCAAAAAAATTGGATTCGGGGAACAATGTCACTCTAGTCGTGTTAAAACAATTGCCATTAATATAGCATGATGTTTCATGTATACATACATACCAAACGGTACTTCAAACAAGCTGGATTTACCAAGGTTTAATGTAGGTACAGAAATGGTCACTTACTTACACAGTCTAAGCCTCTACTATATAGTCACACCTTGTAACCCTGGCTTCTACACCTTCGTACGTGTTCTAAATAACTTGCACTAAGTACTGGTACCGAGAATGTTAAATATTTTTACAGCATCAAAAAAGAAAACAAAGTAGAATGACAATTAATCCATCCATCTTTCTGATGTTCACAAAATGTTATGACTTTAGCCTGAGTGGGTCGTAATAATAATTAGGGCCCCCAACCGATGGGCATTTCCTTAGCCGGTAAGCCACTAAATCTTTAGCCGGCTAATCGGCTTAGCCACAAGTTACAGTTTGTAAAATATTTTACCACCAAACAATGATGATAACAATAATGATGACATGGAGTTGACCATCGTGATTCAATGTAATCATTTCAAAGGTCTTGATACAATGATAAAATCACTTCAAAAGTCATTTCATGTAATTTCAAAATTCATACAAAAGCTTGATACAATGATAAAACTGCTAAAAATTGTAGATTTTTTACATGTGGGACAGTCACAAATGTGTGATATTCCTGATCAACAAAGGAAATGGCTAATGGCTAAAGGTAATGTTAGCTGGCTACCTAGCCGCCAGACTTTTAGCCGGCTAATCGGCTTAACCGTTAGCCGGTTGGGGGTCCTAATATCTCCGGCCTTACGTTATTCGACGGGTGGACCTTTGTAGATTACCATTTTGTTCTTACTCAATTTGTGTTTACCTTCTGAAAATTCCTTTGACAGATACGTAATCCAAGCAATTAAAAAGGCCTTGTAAGGTTTTTAACAGTGAAAGTTTTGAAGCGAATAACACGGTTTAAAAGCATCAGTCTGTTCTCAATATGGATAATTTTCTAAATGGATTTGACTGTCAAAACCGTCATATTGATAGTGAAGGTAAATCAGCCTTTTTACGAGGCGAACATTATTCCAGGCGAACATTAATCTAATATGTTCTTTGTGATGTAATTCGCAGTAATGCAGTACTTATGTATTTTACTGTGTGTAAAAGCTGAGGTCATGCTGTGGTAATGATGATGCTTCTTCAAATAAGGAGTTTTAACATTTAATAAAAGGTGTGTAAAATGATGCTCGGAGTGATGAAATCAACTTTCTGATTGTGAAGCTTTGCACTTTCGTAGTAATTATTACTTTGTACATCTTGAATCAAAGTAAATTTAATTATTTAATTGGAACCTTTGAATTTATGTATTAGGGGTTATTGTTAACATTTACTGATATCAAAGATATAATGTTTCTCGTTTTTTTAATGCACAAAAAAATGAGAAACATTTAGTAATGAAGTATCTAGTAATTGAATAAGTACAAGATACTGTGATGTTAACATTGAATACGTAACTTGGCGTATCACATTTCGTCTTATGCCTTGAGGATTTGTTTTCTATTCTCTGATACATTATTATGTATCTCCTTTGCAAACCCACTGAGATAATTGTTGTCTTTTGATCATTTAAAGGCAAAGTATTTCCGAATAACATGCAACAAGGTCAGTAGTATCCAATATCATGAAACTGTGAAATCAAAGTCACCAGAATCCACATCACCATGGGCATTCACCGAAATACGCAATTTGATATGAATGGTAATTGATACTTTGATTTGAATGGTTCTCTAATGATAGGTGTCTAGTGGAGATTACATCGATTGTTTGAGGTCAGTTAAACAGACGTTCATGTAAAGTAATGATGTGTAATTACGTGGAATCAATAACCTGTAGGTTACAAATGGCTGTGAGATCATCATGAAAAATGTAATATCAACGTGGGGGTTCAAGGCATCATTTTATCAAATGGGGTTTTATTATTTTAATATCAAAATTTAGACGATGCCAGTCTTGTGCACGTGCAATGCACATGCGTGCGTGCGTGCTCAAGTGTGTGGATATTTGTGTTGGCATGTGCACATCAATGTTTGTGTGTATGTGTGTCTGACCTTGTGCTTGTTACAAAATGATAAAGTGGTGTATTGTAAAGCATTGTAACATTTTAACAATGCAATGACATCTAACAACCATATATTTTCTCTTTGTAGGTGAGTACCAATTTGTGCTATTTTTGCCTGGCAAATTCAGAGCTATATGCAGTCAGATAAGTGCACATATTTATATTACAATAGTGTTTTCTGTGATTTGCTTGTGGCAGATAAGGAATTAAACCTAAACATAGGGATTTCCCCACATTAACATTCTAAACTGAAACACTAACCACTTATGTAATAGTCTACAGATCTTTAGATTGGGGATTTCCCCACAGGTTATGTGTGGATAATCTGAAACGGTTTTTACATGTAGTATTTAGATATGTAGATTTCCGGTTAGCTCTTGTTTATAAGCGTTTTATCTACCGTATGTTTATGGGATCAAACTACGTGTATTTACAAAGAGGGGATTTAGCATTTGTCTGGTCACTCTATCAGTGTTTGTTGTTTAGTATCGTTTTACCGGATCAGCGGAAATTTGAATAGGTGGAATTGTACTAGAATAGAAAAGCGAAAGAGAAACGGAATCTATAAATACCCCGTTAAATGCCGTTAAAGTGCTGATGCAGGCTTTCTATGTGAACGTTTCCTTATGTGCATTTTTATACCAGGCCCTTTCTGGTCACTCGTCTTCAAATTTAAGACATTTCATTTGGGCCGAAGTTCTATAGCCAAGTAAGCACCCTTCGCTCCTCATTTCGCCACTATTGTACATTTCGACATAAGACTAATTAAATTTGTTATTGCAAAAAGTGACAAGGAACAAGGTCCCATAAAATGAACCTCCACAAAAAAAGAAGAAAGAAAGAGATTAGAAAAACAATTGTCACTGTCGAATTGAAGTCATTTTGATTAATGTGAATTTGGTTTGGTGGGCAGCAGTGGATCCAATCCTCTTTACAATACTATGACATTCTATTTCAAATAGCCGTAACATTCTAATTTCTTGTTGCTCATTCACAAAAATATCTTGATCTTCAGTGCAAATGTTTCTTTATTTACAAGTCAAGTGGTCACAATAATAAAGACACATCTGTGTTTTTCGGTGGCAGTTTTGTAGTTTACAAGTAGCTGACTATCCAAAATTCACCATTTTAAATGTCGGACGTGCGTTGAATTTTATTATTTTAAAAAGTCCGTTCATGGCAAAATTATAAAAGTCAAGAGCCACGAAGAAACCAAGGTTGTGAGGAATTTAAGGCCGTATCATGTGCAGAGTCACCATCATATGCTTTCACTGATGAAAGGTTGAATTCAAAATAACAATTTAATTGTTGTTGAAGTTAACATCTTAAACACGTGTTGAATTACTTTTCATCAATCATTCGTCAGCAATATTTGTAAGCAACATTTTGGAATTTCCTTAAATTGGCAAGGACTGAGACTGGATTATAATTTATCCATTAGATATGTTGTTTATTTGAATAAATAAGTAATAATCTGTTAAGCCAACTAGCCAACTAGTTTTCTAATAACATTACCTGGCAAGGGCTACGTATTCTTTATCTTTATTCTTTTCTGCATGCTCCTGATCAGGCTCTTATTGAAGTGAAAATTAGTCAAGCAAGGTACAAGAAAGCTGCAGCAGATCATCCTTCTGCTCCTTTGTCAGCACTATTATATAGTGAGACAGCATTCATTTGTTTATCAATAAAATTAGTTGACTATGTCCACAAGATGGTCATTCTACTAATTGGTAAAAAAACGAGTTTGTTTAACTACCAGATAACAAAGCTATGAGTAGAATAAGCGACCAGTTGGCATGCGACATAATATCGTGCACCGGTCTCCATCGGTGACCAATCTGCAACGTGTTCGACATTAGGCAGATGTGGTAAATTTCCAATTTCGATTGCCTTAACTTTAAAAGATCGCTACAGACCATGTGTCACTCTCAGTATAGTATATCAATTTCTTTTATTACATCTTGAGCAATTATTAAGGTAACTAGTTCTTTATTGATGTAACCATCACTTTACTTTATATGGTCATTTCACCTCTGTCTACAGGATGACTTCACCCTCACACCCCCTCAGCTGAACCAACAATAGGGTCACAGTGACATGTAATTCATCAATCCATCTTCTTCTTCACTGAACGTTTTTGTTTAACTATTAACTAGTATTATGCCTCATACTTCGACCATTAATCGTGTTAATCGATAATCGGTTAGACTTCGACTAGTCGACCATCGTTTCCTCGAGCAGAAACGTATGTGTCCCACTTCCTCTTAGACTGAACTCAATAAAATAACGTGGGAATTAAAAAATGAGAGAAGATAGACGAAAAAAACTACAAAAATCTACAGAAAACGACAAAACACCATACATCTATCGCTCATTTCAGTATTTTTCACTAATTGTACTTTGCTTATTAATTAAGAACATTGTTGTGAACTTCAGTACAAGGTAAGTAACATAGTGTGCCGACTTTTGACATACGAAAGATAATAAACATTACACATTTAGCATTACTGAATAATATTCGACAAGTCGTATCGAATCGTCAACCGACTACTCGAGTCAAAAATCCACAGATGATGCGAGCCCTAGTAACAATAAGTGAAACAGCTGGAGTTTCCTTATTGGAGTTTACTCCTTATATGGGCAATGTTAGATAGGCGCAGTTTACATTTGAATTGCATGTACAAGTGGTTGGAAGTTGACGTTTAGCACCACTCTGTATGATGTTATTCTCATTTTACGTCGCTTTTAATCGGAAATATTCAGCTTCACTTCATCCCGAGTGCCGTGTTACATGCGGTGAAAGCACTCCATGCGCACAGTCAATATGGTTTACATCATAACAGAAACAGCTGGTAAGAATAACAAAACTACATTTTTCTTTTTGTTCCTCTGCGTAAAATTATTGTTTATGATAATGTTTATTGCAGACTTTCCAAGAATTGGATTGTAGAGGCAATGCATTACTATTTTCAGTCGGATATGCGTATCTGACACGTACAGTTATGTTGCTCATTCCGAATGAACAACTGATCAAAACGTTAAATGGTCAAAAGCCATTTACCTACCCGATTACCATTCTAACATAACTGGATGTCAACTTAGACTGTTTTACAGTTGAAAATAGACGGTTTTACAGTTAAAAATTAGACATTTTACTGCATCACGTTTCATCAAATGAAAACATTTTTGCTTGTAAAGTAAGATATTGAACATACAAATTCAGTGATAAAAAAATAAGCAAAGTCTACACCTAGTTGCCTGTTTTGACAGCAATAATGTGGCCATTCAGATACGGTATGTGATGTAAGGTTACTGTATCGAGGAATCACGTTTCTCAATGTCTCCGTTCATACTTAACGTCAAAAAATAAACGTATCCTAGCAGAAAAAAAGAGAATCCAGTCTTTGATAAAATTCCAAACATGGTTGTCAATCTCTCGGTCACACACAGAGAACCCCTATTGATCATATTTACAGTATTCTGTGTGAAGCTCCATATTTGGCTCAGAAACCGAAAGAAGTAACACATCTTGATTCAGTACAGATATGTCGTCCACCTTTTTCTAGGTTAACACGTGAGTGAGGTTAAGTTGCACGTTTTAATGTGCGACAATACGTACAGGTGAAATGACCAGATTCTACTTGATTGCAAAACTAACGTCGCCATGTAATTCGGTGACGTTACTTTTGCCATTGAGGTTAATTTTACACGACGCATTTTCTTCTCAGCATTACAGTTAAAAATTTGTACAACTTTTGAAGGCAAAACAAATACATGGATATATTTCTTCAGGAATACAAACAGTGTGCAACGTAACCTCGCTGTTTCTAGTTAGCACGGAGACACACAGACATATCGATTTTCCGTCAGTTAGTTTAGACAGAAATACACTGGATACATTATTGATACAGTAACCAGTTATGTTTATACGTTAGAGAGAGTACGTAGGTAGTTTTTACTACTATTCTATGGGGAATAATCAAACAATTTTATGTGTTAAAAATGCGTTAAATCATGGATCAAATCCAGTTCACCTATTTCGTCATTACGTCTGACAAAAGTGGATAAAACGGATTATGATGTGTGTCAAGTGAAAAAAAAATTGAGAAAACTCTGAACATGGATGGGGAAATGTAGGGGGCAAGTTACGAGAGTGATGTCCGAATGATCATGCCATATTTATAAGGTTTGTTCAGCCTTTTTATCAGATAGATATTCAGTTATTTTCAGCGCGACTGGGGCAGTAGCATATAAATATGTGGAAGTGTGTGTGTGCGTGCGTGTTGTCACGCGTGTGTGTGCACATTGTACTGTTCTTGTTTTAGGATAAAGTTCTCACATCGCACTGAATTTTCTACTTGGAAATTTTAGAAGTGCTGTGAACTGTCATCACAGTCTACACACCTAATACCTCAAGGTATGCCGTCTCACCTGAAGTTGGATACCTGAGGTTATGCCCGGAATCCTTCGATAAACGAATTGTTCATCGTTCATTATGCACAGGAATGCCGAGTTATAGAGTAAATAGTAATTGATCCCGTAATGTTACGTATCTCAATGGTGCGGTAAAACTTAAATAAACGTAGAAGGATTCAACATATCGGAATGCTGCTGGGTGTAAGGCGTTTTCACTATTTAATTACTTGGATCGCATTTCTCGCTACCTGTTACTTTGAAATTAGGATATCATTTTAAATCACTAATAGTAGCTAATAAAAGACAATATTTTATTGAATTGAATTGAATGGAAATTGCAACCGGTCGTCAGTGTAACAAACTTGGCTTTTCAGGGCCCAAAGTACACTTTTACTTATTTTCCCCCGATCTACGGCTATTAAAAAAATAGTCTACCAGTAATGTGTAAGTAATCCAAATAGTTAAAAAATAACTTGTTGTGAAGAGGAATTCAACGTATCGGAATGTGGGGTAAATAATGATGCAAGTGATGATCAACAAAGTATCTTTTTAGAGGCTGATGCGGTTAAAGTAAACAAACGTACGTGTTACCAAGTGATGAGCTTCCGTAAATACGCGTTACATTTGGTGAGCCTATTTTAGTTTTGTTTTCTGAAAATAAACCATCTTGTGATGCTCAGTCATCATTTGTAAAGTTATTGTGCGGGGGTTTCTAAGGTCATGTTGCATTTCTCACCTGATTTTTTCTGCTGCCTGTTTGGTTTTTCAGGCAGCTGAGTGGTGAACTCGAACTTTTCATTGCCTCGTCAAAAATGCAGCAAAGACTTTATGTGATCCACAATCTCAAAAATCTTGTAGAAATGAACGAAAATGAAGAAAATACATGAAATATTTTTAAAAAAAAACACTGCTGAGCCGAACATATTTACCCCGCAGTTTGGTACAATCCAGGATGAATTCCGTCACATTTTTTTTACACTGTCAACACAGCGTAGTACGAAACCGGGTAAAAACGTTCATTCACCGCCGATCCCCAGCCGACCGAGATCCGACACCACTTCATTCTTAAAATTTTTGAGATTTACTTTAGAGAAGGGAATACTTCCTGGTGTTCCATGGAACAAATAGCCATTGTGCTATGTGGTCTATCAAAATAACGCCATCTTGTGATGTTCTGTGACGTGACCGCAATATGGTACCAAATTGGAATGGATTGTGGTCAGTTTCACATGACGAGGATCACTTAGTCGTATCGAATTTTATTCCAGACATAATGGTATCAGGCTTAGCTCTTGATGTAAGGGCCATGGAAACCCACGTTGTAGATTACGTCGAAGGGTCGATGTGATAGCCTTGTAGTTGCAAAAGTATCAAATTGGCAAAGACAAGTAACGCGGTGAAAATTCGTTTTGGGAATCAGTTTTTAAAGACCACCTGCCATTTATGACCAAATATTTCTGAATCAAAGTCAGTTTCTTTTTCTTTTGAATATTTTACTCTGTAAGACCATCTTTGTACGACCATAAAAATTGGCGCCTAAAGGTGGTCGTAAATGGCATTATTATGTACCAGTAAAGTCAGGCAAAAGGTTTGATTTGAGAAAGTCGTTGGACATAAAGGATTGAAGATACGTTTTGATACCCCTTTGTTTTGACGCCAATTGGAGTAGTACTCCAGACCCTATTGTGATGGTTTGTTGGGATTGATCCAATGGTAATGATTTAAAAGGATCTTGCCGCCTGTGCGAACCAGACTAGAGCAAGGCATTGTGTACTGTGTTACATACACTACACTGCACTCTACGTTTTATATATTGTGTGTCAAGGATGTTGCAATCATCAGTTTGTATGAGGATGTTGCATTGAACGGACATTATATAGAACGTATGCAGTCATAATTAAAAGGAAATACCGACACTTGTACTTTATTTTATGAATATGGTTACATTTCTCAGCTGATTGTCTAGTGTACAGCATGTTCACAAGTGAGCCAACGTACATGTGATGATATACATGTACTGTAGTACTGTCATTAAAATAGGACTACACTCACAGGATATATTCATATATTTTTACTGATGAGTGACTGTACACTCAATACAAAAACCATTGATGCATTTTGGTTACAACTAAGTATTGGTCATAAACGTTTAGAAGAGGATTTACCAGAACCAACATTTGGAGGATTTCACTCATATATCAATAGTAAAGCACACGGGTCTATTGACATTGACAGGATAAATGAATGTACTGAATGCGGGTTGTTATTACTAGAAATTTTCAGTGGGATATTATAGGATTAATACTCTTCACAATTGTCGGATAATTACTTGGGATTTGTAACGATTTTACCAGTAAAGAGAATGATGAGCACATCAAAATGTCAGGGTGAGTTTTTGCTGCCGTCAGTTACTATATCTGTCTGTCTATCTGGGATTATGTCTGGGATTATAACAAGAATCTGTCAATATGTATTGTCTGTCTAATATGTGTGTGTGTGTGCGTGCGTGCGTGCGTGGGTGTGTACATGTTTTCAAGTGCGTGTATGTCTGTGTGTGCGTTTTAGATTCTGCAACAGTAAGACATGGGAAATTTGCTGTTTCTGCGAAGATAGATATTCAGTACAGAAATATTGCTGTTTGATTTATTTTTTTGCTATGCCATTGTACAAAAAACGTTTAAATGCAATGTCAAAACCGTGTTTAAACTGGAGCAGATGTTGTTTACAAATTGCGAACTTTATGGAGCACATGACGGTAATGATGTAAACAAATATTTATCTCTTGTTAACAGTTTGTTGCTACTGACAGCAAACGTGTACTCTGGTATTTTGTACCTTTGTTTAATTCCGAATAACCATTTAGCCAAAAAAAGTTAGGTTTTGCAATTCCATGGTAACATTTTTGAAATCTTTGAGGCGGATAAAGTACTAAAACACCAAGGTTTTTGGGCCTACATGTTCTTTATTGAGCCAGTATTCGAATTTATTAGGATATTTGAAATTCCAACTGCAGTTTCAACTTAAGTTTTCATCAGGGATTTTCGGTTGTCAAGGGAAAAGTCATTGTTTAAATAAGGTTCATAGGTGAATAGAGTCATCTGGCAGTGGTTTAGTTTCTATATATAATTTTTTAAATTTGAAAGTTATTTTCGAAGCCTGAAATAATAGGAGTATAATACATTTCAAATAACAGCAAAAGTAGCCAACAATAAACGGTTTTACAGAATGTTATATTTATATTATAAATATGCGGTTCATCTACTAACATTTATTGTGCAAGACTTTTTTAATTGCAGTAAACAGTAAAAAAGTATCGTTTTTGAAATGACATCTCTGATATCTTTACACGTTGAAAGAATGTACATATGCATGTAACATCCAAATAAAACGATACGTTAAAAATACCGAGTCTGGGAATTTTTAAATTGAAAGGTGACTTATGAACTGGATCCGCAAAGAGTGCAACTTAAGTTTTTTGAGTAGCATGGAATGAAGTGAAAACTATGGTTGTAAAAGGATTTATCCTGGATCAGATGTGTAAAAGGGAAGGATGGATCTCGGCCTTTCCTGAGGAAATTGCGCCATCTTGCGTGTTTCTGGATATTTTTAATGCTTGATTGCAGTACAGTTTAGGGAGAGTAGTAGATCACAAATTTTGCCACAGTAAATTAATGTTTCTGAAATTGAAATCTGAAAGTATGTGCATTGAACTAGGCAATACGTGCACAACGTATTGCAATGCGAAAAGGAAGCATTAAAGATTTAGTTGAGGAAAGAAAATAAACTCTGTTTGCTGCACAGGTATCTTTGGGTATTTCCCTTTTTTGATGTACAGAAATAAGCATCCTGATTGGCCGTCTACCTTTCGTAAAGATCGAAACCAAATACTGTACTTTTTAGCCTAAAATCGACGCACCTGTTGCAAAAATGCTTACTTGAAAACTTTTGTCACTGAAACTAAACGTGCAAATGTAATATATTTTTGTTCTTGTAGCTTTAGTGCAAAAGACGAGCTTATTTTACGTGCATAACAATAACATCCTAGTTTCATATACTTGTAGATCTTTATGGCATACACGCTCTGTTTATTGACAGCATTCCTACTGTAACGACCAAGTCCAGTATACTCCAGTCCAGATTAAGATCAAACCCAAAAGTTTCAAGTCTCTAATATTTATTCCCTATAGGACAGCCACATACATCTTCAAACCTCTAAAACATATCTCACCCAGAGCCC
>JBCAUI010383067.1:0-14577 GCA_038406195.1 Haplosyllis anthogorgicola | reverse complement strand
TTGACGGAAGACTTCGCTTGGTTATTCGGCGGGAAAGAGGGCAGGTTGTTACGCTAATAAAAGTCACTGCTAGACACCCCCTCAACCCCACCCCACCCCCAGACTGGGGAAAATGCATTTCTGGCCATTTCAGACAATTCTAGGCAACAGTCGGGGTATGGGGGAGGCATGAGGGTCAGTGCTCCTATCTGGACACCTTGTTTATATTGTTGTTTCCAGTTAGTTTTGCTTGTTTTATCAGACCAAAGATTATCTGACATGTGATCTACTTGGTCCGGATAACACAGTTGGTTCGGTTGGTCCGGACGGTCTGGCCAAAAGATCAAAGGCCTAAAACATTCGTGCTACGTTTCCTTCAAGTATTGTTCTTCGAGAACAGAAATGTCCATTTGCTTTTCATGATTAATTTGATTATTTTATATTGTCATAAATTGCACAAAGGTGTAATTTCCATTCATTGTAATATTGATACTGTGCCCCCCCCCCAGTTTATTAAGCAATACCCTCCTTAACGTGGTAACGTCGATAGGGCCTTCTTTAATCATTTGGATTATATTGCACCAACAGGATTTTCAAAGAGTGGCGATCGGAAAAAAAAATTAAAATTACACTGTTTATAAATGTGGATAAAATTTAAAATAGTCTATTTTCCGATCATCTCAAGACCAAACTTATTACAATGGCAAAATATTAGGATGTGCAACACTTTTCAATCTCAAAATAGTTTTCTTTTATCTCTATTTCGAAATGCGGCGTTAAAATGTTTAGACACTGATCAGCCCGACTGTTGTAATCTTGCCGCCCTTTATTTCCCCTGATGTCAATATTTACACTTGTAATGTCGATTGAGAACATCAATAGTAAAAATTTCATGAACATTTGGTATTATCCAGCCAAGTAATGTGGTCACATCGATAGTCTTTAAAAATCGTAAAATGAAATGAGAAATTAGATTTGTAACTAGATGTGTCACTCAGATCAGAAAAAAGTTCATCAGTGGTTATAAGAAGTATTTATTTTATGAGTGATTTGTCTGTTGGTCCCGACCTTCTCCCATAATATTCAAATCTTAAAAACGATTGTCGACTAGAAATAGTTTCGCCACTCAACAACTGAAAATAGGGCTTTTTTGGAGTCCTTCATTCTTGTCGAAACGTCCGATTCCAGTAGAAATCCAGTACCATTCAAGTAAATGGGCCTAAATGGAATCTTTACTGGGTGCGCGGTAAAACGCATATTGCAACACACACACATACCCCTCTTGTACAACAGCAGATTTTCTCTGAATGTTTAAATTCCTGCTGTAGTAAAGTCGTTATCTAACTCAAAAGCACAGGATGACTTTCTTACTTGATCCATGTTGTCATGTCTGAAATGAATAGTTTTCACGATAATAACTAATAGTACTCAAAAAATCGTATCAGAACTTTAACATGGTACCTCGTTTGTTAAGAAACCATATTTTCAGATATATCCTGCTTTTAGGGATGACAGTTAAATCGCAAATAATTTCATGTGGACCTGTGTTCAAATAAACTTGCCAAAAATCGATCAAGAATCGAATCAGTTTGAATATTTCAAATTAGAGTTAAACCATTCATTGACTTTAATTCAAATGACAGCTGCTGACAGGAACAACAGTTGTTAACTGATAGGATCTGGTAAGACAATCATTTTGACATGCATTTAACAAAATTCTTAATTTCCAGACGAACGAGGTGTCCTGATATGGAGCACTGACCCTCATGCCTTCTCCGACTTTTTCCTAACTTTTGACACTGAGTCTAAATCTACTGAAAATGCATTTTCCCCAGTCCGGGTGGGGCTGGGGGTGTCCTGGTCAACTTTTTGCAATGGCGGCCCAGAACACAAAACACAAATGTAGACTTCGTCCAATACATAGACCCTCATTGCTGAGGCATGAGGATCAACGAGAGATAATCTAATAGTGTACCAAGCCTCGCTGTAATGGCTACCAAGAAAACCACAGAAAATCCACTTTGTCGATAAAGAGAGCCTCAATGCCCTATATCAGAAATTTGTGTAGAAATATTGTTACAACTTTGCAACTTAAATTACAACTAAAATGTGTTCTTTGTCCTGCACAGTTTTATTACTTTCAACTTACAAAACGTAAACAGTTTACAGACTTTAGGTGAAGTGTGGCGTGACACTTCGTTAGGCCCGTTCCCATCCATTATTTTAATCTTGCCCACGGCTCAATGTCCTATTGCCCCGTTCCACAAAATAAGAAACAAAACTGATATTTTATTAGAGGTTAGGTAGGAACTGTACCAATACCATTTTTGTGTCTACCATTTATGGCGTGCTGGTGATACAAATTATGGTAGGTGTAGTATACTAGTGCATTAAAACCAAAAACAGTGCCCGTATTGATATCTGGGCGATACCATTTTTGGTCTGTATTCTAATTTCAATCTTAAAACAATAGATGGACATGTGTTATATTCAATTAATCTGTCTCAGAAATTAGCGAACTTAGGTGAAGTAGTTAATGGAACTTTAATTAGGAAAAACCTTCATTGCCTGAACTCAATCTAAAGAAGAACATACTGTGAAATCATTCACCAAAGTACGGTAAAATTTCATGCCTCAATTACCAATAAGAGAGGTCCCACTAGAAGGGGCTCCCATCACACATGTTTTAGCCCAAAAAACACTCATAAGGAGGCCTCATGCCATGTAATGACATCAAGGAAAAGTTTGTAGAAATCCACGAAGGGAATCAAAAGCTATTAAAGAAAATGTGGACTGGCACCCTTGTCACAAAGTTGGTTGCCAGACAGACCTACAGTGGTTGGTTAAGCATCAAAGACAGATTTGAGCCCCAAATTTTTCACCAAATCAAGTGTGGGCATACCACACAAATATAATTAAAATGAAACTTCTTGAATGGTGAAAACTGCACATAACTGATAATATACAATAGATCTAATAAGATGTGAGATTCCTTTAAAAAGCATAAATTTGAAAAACAGGTGCAGAGTTTGTCAGCATTGTTAAAACAGTAAAAGTACACCATTTAACTGACATTAAATGGTGTACCAAAGTGTTATTTTCGGCGTATCGTTTCGCTACCCTAATGAAGAAAATGAGTTTAAAGCGCATGCCAAAGACAAAATATCGAAAGCAGCTTGTGTCCAACCATTCTGTACCACTCACTTTTATGATGAACTGCATCCGTATATGCGTCAGGTTTTATAGTGGTTGAGAGTTTATACAAATCCAAACCTACGTTTACTGTTGGCTTCCGAAGTTCAGATGTCAATTTTAATAGGTCATTTAAAACTTTTTTATTTGCTTCACATATAATTTTGTTTCGAGTGCAATATCTGAACTCATCTGGTACTAAGTTTTCTTGTACCTTTGGTGAATTTGACCAGAAATAAACAGACTTGTGTTTTTGCGTGTAGGATAACATGTTTGCAAGAAATTTCTGGTAGTAGTTTGAAATCACGGAGATGTTCAACTTGTTTTGCAAATCATGAATCATTGTGGCTTGATGAAATATCACATCTGGATGTCCCGTAATATTCCACCAACTGTTGAGTAAAAAATCCTGATTTGTCAGAAGTGTTTCTTGTTGAATAGATTTGTCATGTATAGTTTCCATTGTGTAGTATTCCAGAGTGATGTTGAACAATGGACACACTTCTCTGTATGAAGAACACCCTGCGCAGCCTAAAACACAGTTCAAAACATAACCTTGTAACAGTCTCAATTACGTGCCTGGACCAACTATGCCCCTCGTTCTCCATCCAGGGGCAGATCACGTGCCATGTGTAACCTGTCCCAGGATCAATCATGACCCCTGGTCTCAGCCACATGCCTTAAAATGAAGTTTTAACTTTAAGTTGGCAAGCTAAAAATAAAATTTTAAGTTCAACTTTGTATGACCATGAATAAACTTTGTCATTCAAGTTTAAACTTCTAAGACGTGTGGCACGTGATCAGTCCCTGGACACAGAACGAAGTGCGGAGTTGGTCCAGCGCGTGATCTGGACTGGTACAACGTTACATTTGGCCTGTAGTAAGAAAAAACATTTTGAAAATTGAGTAATCTGGATTTATACTGATATAGCAATGTAGCCTTTCAGGGCTAAAAAAATTGTCAAATTTAGTGTAGTTAGATCCTGAATTGAAAAATATGTGCATGTTCAGTACATTTGGAATTCTTTCTAGTTCAGTCACACTTGGTGACTTTGCTAGTGTTTTTATATCCCTTGGTATGTATGGATTCTTACCTCTTTTTTGAACTGTTAGGTAAATATTTTTCGTTGGATTGAAATATTCAATATCAGGTGTCCTGGAGTCACCATGCTCAGTATTAATGCCTCGACAAGGTCCCAAAATGTAGGATAGTGCTGCAGTACAGAGGGAAATGCAATGAGTGTCAAGTGATAATAGGCATGTCCCAACTGATGTTTACATAACAATATTTCAGTGAGTCCATTTTAGGGGTGACATGTTAACATCTAATACATAACAAGTGGAAGAATAATGCGGACAAATTGTCGCCCGGCTGTATCACGTGCACATCGGAGCGGGATGCGTGACTAACCCCGGCAGGGGTTTGGTTGCCTGTGACAAATGTTGCATGTTGGTTTATTACACAACGCTGAACTGGTAGCATTATGTAATAAACCAACATAAGGCTACTCTCAGTATTAATTTTGTTGTTTTATGGATGTGCATTAAAACAAGCTGCTGGTAGTGTAAGGTAATAAAGCAACATTTAGCGCTTGTAGCTGCAATCGGTAATGGGGCGGAGCGAATGCACAGAGCAAGCGAAAGCTTAAAGCCATTTGAATAACGTTTATTTCATCCTCCAGATGCTTCAATTTATATTTTGGTGCCATGTGTAAACAAATATGCAGCATTTCTATCGATTATTAACACATTAGAAACAGTAGTAACAGCTGGGGCAGATGTGGCATGAACACTTCTGCCAAAGATAAAAATAGAGTAGGAATAAGAACTAAGGTGCAACAGACTTTTGGCTGAAACTGTACTGTTCCAGACAGCATAAAAGAAGTTAAACATGAATTATTTGAATATTACATGCAATTTGGCATGGAATATGGGCTGAATGCAAATATTTAAAGTATTTGGGACTGATTTTGAACACACAAAGCTAATTTATACTATTTGAAACTTGGTCATATTGATCACAATGTGTTTTAGAATGAACTCAAGCAGTATTCCTTGTCCAGGAATCCCCTAGACTGTTGGTTTGAGAATATTACTCATGTGGCAAATTCAGCTGAACTCATTGGTATATGATAAAAGTAATGAAATGAACCAAGTCCAGATTAGAATCAGCTTATCCTGTACTGGATATGCATAAATATGATACACAAACTAAATTAAACCAGAAAGCTTCAGGTGTTTCTATCAGGAACAACTGAAAATGACCCAAAAGTTCACAAACTGCTAGAACAACCTGAAAAATACCCAGAAAAGACATGCACGCAAATAAATAACACTTTCAAAATACCAACCCAATGTCCAGGTCCTGGCTTTGAAGGCATATGTGGCCTTATTGAAATATAGTTCGTGAACACCAGATAAAATAGACAAATAATCTTTTAGATAGGACATTCCGAATACAGATATCAGTGGTGAATCTAAGGGGAAAGTGCAGATCCGGGCTCCTAATCCGCTATGACCATTTATTTCCATTTTACCGCAGTTATAGACGATGTTTAGCAGCAAATTGAGTCGGTACACCCTTTTCGTCCGTTGCTTGATCACGTATGTAGCCTTCTAGACGGTGGACTTCCCCACAGGTAACCAGGGTGCACTCATTACAAGTATTTGATTATATATATGGTGCTCATAACCTTGAACCTTTTAATTTTTGTTTACATTTCCTTTCCTTTTGATTGGCATGTATCAGTCTTACTCAATCTCCACGATAGCTAATCACTAAAGTTGTAATTTTCTGTGCTATGTGTGAAATCTTATAATGAGACAGAATTACAAGGGCAGGTCAATATACAAACATTTAAGGACCTATGAATGATACATTTCAAGGAAAACTAAAACTGAGTTATCCAATTAAACACAAGACTGCCATATGTGTCTTCCAATGAGCAGGAGTGTATAGTGGGAAATGTGAAAGTTAAAGTGTATGTACAATATGTAGTTTCAACTTACCTTTTGTAGTTCGCCACGCAGTGGAATCTCCAATTAGAGATATCTTAATGTTATTCAGACATGCAATGTTGTCATTCCATAATGCAGACAAATCTTTCTGGTGTATGTGATAACTGTCATTAAATCTACTGAGGTTGATTTCACCCATTATACCTTGTTGTTTGTCTTTTTGGCCCTGCATTATTGATGATGGAACCATAAAATGTGTTCCAAACGAGTATAAAACTCCAAGCAACAATACAATTGTCAGTGAAAAAATTACAACACACCTGGTCATGTTGTCCATTGTCTTCCTTCCTAAAGAATGACCATTGCATATATTCCAATGCAGGTGGTACAATATATTTTACATAAGACTGAATAGTGTTTGCCGGTGTATTTGGTTTAAGTATCTGGGCAAAGGTAGCTTCTGTTTCATTTGCATTTATGTATATTCGAGGTTTATCCTAATCACATTTTCTGTTGCATCTGATAGATCTGTGAGATAAGGTAGGTGTAATTGATTCTGAGCAGGTCATGTGTTCTTTCTAATTTCAATTACATTACATAGCACAGTTATTATTCGTAATAAATGGTATATGTTGTATTGTTTTTAATTTGTATTAAAATTAACCAAATAGTCTAACAAGACCTATGAAATCTGTCAGATCTGGCAAAGAACGAATAAGGAAAAACCTTTAATGCTCAGTGACATTTTGGATTGTTCTTTGTGAGTCCGGGACTTGGTAGTGAAGCAACAGCTTGCAACAAGGTACATTAAGTCAAATAATGGAATCGGCGATGATATCTTTCTTTTCAGAGAAACATTGAAAGTAAGAAACAATTTGAGGTGAGAATATTTTGGTTTTACAAAGCTTTAATCGCATGTTCAATCACTAAAAAACGACTTTTTTATTAAATCAATATCGTTTCAGCTTTTAAAATGCCACTTGTGTAAATAGGCTTTATTCGATTAAGATGGGTAGATCAAACTTTCTTTCAGATCATGAAACTGCAATAAAAAGGCTAGCGGCCCTCAACAATTGAATTTCAAACTTTTGATAGCAATTTCATGATTTGATTTGTTGGATTGTGAAAAAATGGAGAGCGGTGATCGGAAAATAAAACATGAGTTTGTAACTTATTGTATTATTGAAATTTCACATAAGGTGAAAAGTTTTGCAGATACAACATTCAACATATTTCAGACAGCTGTACAAATATCGATTGAAGAAAGTTTTGGAGTGGGAACACATCTTTAAAAAAAATTAGGTGTGGATATCATGGTCATTGGGTCAAACTCAAGATCAAAGCC
Source organism: Haplosyllis anthogorgicola (assembly GCA_038406195.1). Classification (NCBI taxonomy): domain Eukaryota; kingdom Metazoa; phylum Annelida; class Polychaeta; order Phyllodocida; family Syllidae; genus Haplosyllis; species Haplosyllis anthogorgicola. The sequence goes on along the minus strand of JBCAUI010383067.1, from coordinate 7,103 downwards.
ATGAAAATGTCCAATTTTTGACTGTTCTCTGTCAACATCATGTTTCTAACTTTTGTGAGCAACGTCAAAGTCAAAATATATTTCAATGTCATTTGAAGGTCAATGTTTCTTGGAGACCAATTTGTAACAGTTCCTGAACCGTTTATCATTTTATATTTACGCGGGAAGCACAGTGTGCTCTTTCAGGGTGTCCATTCTCAGCATGTAAATGCTTAAGGGGGAAAAAAAGGCAGATGGAGACAATGTCTAATTGAATTGATGTCTAATTATGTTGAAACAAATAATAGATGACATAGACACACATTAATGCCTGAGGCATTAGCATAGAGATAAAATTTCAGGCTCTGGTTTTTCATGAGTTTTAATATGTTATAATGTTAATGGCATTTTAATGACTATTTTACGAAGCGGGTAGGAATTCAATTGAAGGAATTTCTTGTTAGTATCCTGTTCAAAATAACAGACTAGCGATGACATGCCAGTGTCATGCCGTATTTACCAAGAATTTGCCGAGTCCAACACTAAAATACGCTGAAAATAATTTTTTTCAGAAAGCGTCTAAAATTATCTAAACTTGTTTGACTTTGTGCAATTTGGCTCTATCCGTCAAAAATTAACAAAATCATCTCGTCACAACAGAAAGCCTCAGCCCTCTATCGGGCATGAGGCTCAATAGCAAAATAAAACAAACAGGAAACCGTGACGTTCAACGAATTGACATGAGTAGTACTAGGGCTGATCTTTAATTTTTATTTCCTTTTGAAAACAACATCGATATTTTTCATTACTGTAATCTCCGTGTACAGACCTGTCGAATTGAAAAATGTTCTTAATTTTTGCAATCTTTCGGGCCTGTTACCATATTCAATTGTAAAGACATTAATTTTTAATTTATCAAATGGAATTGTTTGTAATATGTCTAGTTCAAATCCTTCAACATCCAAAGAAAAATAATCGATTTCGGTTTGATTTATTGCAAGCATTAGGGAATAAAGAGTAAAACATTGTACACTGACTACCTGGTTTTGAACTTGAGACAAGTCCTTGTCAATTTTTGAAAGGAAACCATTGATTCTAAAATTTACCTTTTGTGATTTTTTATTCGTGGACAAACAACTATTGATGCTATAAGCATTCCGTTTTAATGCAGGAATTCGGGGAAACATTAATGGATTTGGTTCGACTAGTAAACCCGTCCAGTTTCTGTTTAACTCAAAAAATAAAGAATTGGAATTGGATTGCCCATCATATGCCCCACTCTCCACAAAAAATCCATTTCTCTTCTGCCCAAGTATCTGGAATACATAAAAACAAAATTGCCTGTTGTACTATGAATTTGCATTACGTATAATGTGTTAGAAATAGAGTCATCCTTTCATCACCAGTCATTATTGTGATGGCATATTGGACCCCAACAGTAAGCTCATGGAGCTTTCTTTTTGTGAGTGTTCGGTTGCAGTACCTGACGGGCCCTAAATCTAATGTATATTTTGTATTATTATGGTACAGTAAAGTCTTTATGAAAAGAATCTCTTTGAAGAGCAGATCAAGAAATGCTCCATACAGCCAATGGAAATTGTATCTGGTCAATGGGCTCTCTCGTGCCTTTAAATCTTTTGGTCCGTGCTAAGAGGCACATAATAGTCCATTGGCCAGTTCGCGTACTTTGCGGGGGGTAAAATTTCCTTTGATTTCTTGATCTGAGTTTGTCTTTACCAAAAGGGATTCCTTCCAGCCTGTTACGTTAAATCCCGTTAAAAATGGTATCGCGAAGAGAAAGACCCTGCCAAGGAAAGGAATTCCTTGAAATTGTAATCTTTCTCTTCTCACAAACTCCACAGGCGCACGAGGAAAGGCTGCACTTTGGTCCTGTGAACACCGACATTTTAATTCTACAGTTAATAAAATACATTTCATTAACAGGCTCAAATGAAGAAAATCCTGTAAGCTGTTAAACAATAGACTTTAATGTCCTGCTTTTTTGCACATAATGGCTAGGAATTCTTTTTGATCTAAAATATTTTTAAATCGATAGAAATTCCAGGACCTGTTAAATTTTAACAGTTTAAAACATTTGAGTAATAACCACCAGACACAATATCAAACAATTTTTTTCAAACTGTCTATCAAGCTGTACACTTAGCAGATCCACAAACTGAGATTGGCCAAACTCTGAATAATGCCTTCCTGGTTTATAACCTCTGATATTTGCTAGACCATGAGAGGGACCAGTGATCCAACGGTCTCGAATGTATTTCAGAAAATCTTTGTTTTCATCGTCAGTCCATCCTTCCTTATATTTTGCAAAATTATTTTCTATATTCTGAAATCTAAGGCAGAAGGTGAAATAATGTTAATGTTCGTGATCTTGAGTTGATGATGATTTTACCAAACAATAATTTAAGGACTAATATTTTTACAGTCCACAGAGTTAATGCAACGGTGCTTTCCATACAGGGCATCATTACACACTAATCGTACCAATTGTGTTCATCCGGGGAAATAAAGGAGCTCCCATAAGGTTCCGTTTTAAAAATCTGATATGATTTTTGTGTAGTGCATAGGACCAGCAAGGCTTTTTCTGTTAGCTGTAACTATTTTGTTATTTCATCTCAGTGATGCATGTATTACATCTGGGCTTGCAACAGATTGAGCCCGGTAATAGTGGCTGCAGTATGTTTGCATGCACATCTGCAGGAAGCTGTTAGCCTATCAGCCAATCAGACACAAGCATTCCCCAAGCTGTTACAAAACAACAAATTCAAATTCAGTTTAAATTGAGAAATTCAACAGACAACATGTATTTTGTTTGTCCAAATAAATTTTAATCTTTTCTCGGTTTAAAGCAAACCAATTGCTTTTGTTATTATTCCGGATCAAGCTAATAACAAGCTAAATAGCAACAACCCCAAGTTAATACAATGCAATCAATGTAAATCGAGTGTGGGAGTGCAGGCGGGGTAACCATCCTTACTTTAAAACCCAGGGGATGGTCGCACGAAGTATTGGCCATCAATGGCCCCATAAATGGACCCCAGTCCAACAAAGTTAAAAAAAAAACCAGGTTCATTAAAGGAACTGCCGCCGTGTTTCACAAACCAAAGTAGTCAGTTTGATCCAATGAATGAAATTGTTTAAAACTGAGTTTCCACCCCTTCTGGACCCGTATATTAGGGGAGAGGGGTAGTTCATTCTTCAGTCTTCAGCCAGAAGTCATAGGAACAGCATGGATCATTTGTTTTGAGAATGTGCACACAGAGGACTTCACTCTAGGAGAGGTACTAAGAGAATGACCAAGATTTGCATAGGCTGTCCTTTATATATAACCCCTGGAGAGCTGAAAAGTGGCATTTGATCAAACATAATTGGCATTCACACCTTTTGCAGTTAAGAACAATGTGCTGTCAAACATGTCAAACATACTTAACACAGTGCACAAATTATTTATTTTCAACTTGGGAAGGGGTTTTATATTTTTGCTTTCCTAAAATTCTGAGTATTTATAGTGGAACCGCAGCTTTAATAACAGGAGTTCTTGACATGCTTACATGTTGGCTGAAAGGTCTTTAGCAAAACAAAGATGTTATTCATGCCTGAGATCTAATGACTTTGTTTTATATCTTTTGGCGCAATATAACATAAATTAACAGTATAATATATAAAAACCTGAGGCGTTATTTGTACATTTTATTTGCGGATCTTTTCTTTTTCTTTGTATTCTTCAGAAAGAAGATACAACAATGTCTATAATCATCAATTGTCACCTCAAAATTATTCAAAAAGCGGTTAAAAATATTGAACGAGTTTCTATTGAATGAAAAAATCAAAACAAGATGCCTTTAACAATTTAGGAACAATTTAATTTCATGTAGGGCTACGCAGGTAAATATCAACGTGATTTGTAAAGTGTCTGAATTTTAGATTTAAAGTTAAAGTTATTGCACTTGATATATTGCGCTTTTTCATGTTGATCGCACAGCAAAGGCGGTTTACAACTTAACTTCCCAGCCAGGAACTCGCCTGAGAACTTGCCCAACCTTGGTGCAAGTATCCCCCAGGTGAGCCATTACCTTGTGGTGATGCAATCAGGTGTCGCTCCACATGGCACCATCTCTGCTGTCCCACATAGGGCTGATACCACTTTTACACCTTGGTCTTGTGAGGCTGTGATTTACTGAGACACTGCCCAACGTCTCTACCCTGTCCGGGAATAGAACCCGGGCCGATTTATGATGTATTTTAGGAATACGAACCTTTTTTGGTGATTTGAATAATCATTTGAAGATAACTGGTTTAAAGACTCTTTCGCAAGAAGCCAAATTATCATCGTTACCAAAACCAGAATGGCGAGAAAATGCACTTTGTAACTTGCCATTTCTTTTTCTAGTCTTTTAAGTCAGGTTCAACGCTACTATCCGTTCATATCCTTTCTTGATTACACTGCGGTCCAGTGTCTGGAATGTATTCCCAGTCGACTTTATAGGTCTAGTCTTATTAATCTCTGATTATCTGCTGTTACATTGATCATATTTAAACAACTTAATAGTAAAGTGTTTCTTTTAAACACAAGAAACAAACTGAAAATAACAATAAAATATACTGTTTTTCTCTTGTGGAATGACAATTTCTTTCCCGACATGTATCTAAATGTTGTTGTTGTGGTTGAAGATATGGAAATATGTGAGGTGCCAGGAGGTCAGAATAAATTTCTTTCTCTGTCTTCCACGCACAAAATATCTCATATGCATGTCAATATCAATTGTATGAGAAAGCGAATGACCTTTAAACAAACCGTTCAGGGGGCGTCGCTTAAGACAACTATCGAACATTTTGACTTGAGAAGTACTTATAACGCCCCCAATACATGTTTTTACACAGGTAAACTTAATTAAATTGAATGAAGAGCTAAACTCTGCAAGGTACATTATGTTAAACTTTCAAAGCAGAGGTTTTTTAGTCAAGCAGCTAATTTGAAAATATTACGTGTCAGCTCCTGAAAAGTGTATCATTTTATGTTTAGAGTGTGCTCTTTAGGGGTCTCCATAAACAACATGTAAATGTTTATGGGTATATAAAGCAGGTGGAGACAATGTCCAATGGAACTGATGTCTAATTATGTTCAAACATATAATAGATGACTTGGGCATACATTAATGTCTGAGGCATTAGCATCATGAAGACCATTTCAGTCTACGCTTCTACTGATAAATGATCATTTAAATGGTTAAATAATTTAGATAATGAAAATGTTACTCGAGAAAGTGTTTAATCTTCATCAGTCATGACCTCACAATAGACGCATTTTGTGATGGTAAGCTGAACAAATCCCACATAAATAAATAGCCATAATTTGCATGCAGCGCTTGAAGCAACATATATTCATATTCAAGATAAAGTCTGTATTGTTATCAGACATAAACACGAATTAAATATCATACAGTAGAACCCGCCTTGAGGGGCTACTCATAATGTAAATTGGCCGTAAATGACAGGTGACCTTACAAAGCAGTGATGATTTTAATGATTTACCTAAAAGAAAATACAAGAAAAAAACTACCTATTGGCCCTATATGTCAGATGGCTGCACAGAGTAGTGGCTTCTTAAAGAAAGTTCTACTTTAGTTAGAACATAATGTTATTTATTCATTTATTTAAATAATTATAAAATAATTTTTGAATACATTTCAAATTTATTTATTTTTAAATTCAACATCATGTAAGGTGATAATCTTTACCTCATTATAAAGACACAGTTACATAAAGTTTTTAAGGTTAAATCGTGTAGGAAATCAAAAACAAAAATCTGATTTTACGCTTTGTCTTCAAGTAAGAATTTTTTACTGTTCTCTAACACTCCAAAATTTTAGAGATTTTTTGAACCGACGCCGATCAAAATTACAAGGAGAGCTTACTGTCGATGTAACGCTCCTACTGACTACTCAACACTTCACTTTTTAACTGCCACAAATGTCAACCTATCATCACCTAAAGTGAAGTATGTTTATTTAAACACCAGATGAAAGTATCCGCTAGTTCATTAGATTGGGGCAAGCCTATTATGACGACCTGTAACGGCATAATTTTTTTCAACTCATGACTGCAGGCTTTAATCATGTAAGAATAAAAATCAAAACCATTCTGTAATATGTAATTGCTCCATATTAGACAGATTTTCTGAGCTGATCAATAATTAAATTTTCTTTGAAATACAACATCTAGTAATCTCATGACACCAACCTCATTATAATTACCAAGAGAACTAAAAAATTCTCTCAATTTTTGCAACTTAGTAGGTTTGTTACCATATTCAATAGTAAGTACATTAATCTTTAACTTATCAAATGGAATAGACTTTAAGATTTCCAGCTCAGGTCCTTCAACATCCAATGAAAAGTAATCAATTTCTGTTTGATTTATTGCAAGCATTATGGAGTAAAGGGTAAAACACTGCACTCCAACTACCTTGTTTGGAACTTGAGGAAAATTATTTGCAATTTTTGAAAGAAAACCGGCGACTCTAAAATTACCTTCTGTGATTTTTTACTTGTGGATAAACAACTATTAATGCTATATGCATTTCTTTTTAATGCAGGAATTTTTGGAAATATTAATGGATTCGGTTCGACAAGTAAACCCGTCCAGTTTCTGTTTAACTCAAAAAATAATGAATTGGAAATGGATTTCCCGTCAGCTGCTCCACATTCAACAAAAAATCCATTTCTCTTATGCCCAACTAACTGGAATAAATTAAAGTAATGAATTTTAGTTAGTAAGTTATCCTTGACAAACGGTCAGTTTCGCGCATCAACCTATAGTGGTGCTGAAATGAATAGCAGCTCTACTGCCGGGGATAAGGCAGGTACCACTTGCTGTTACCCACAAGCTCCGCCTACTTTACTCCAGCTTAAAGCTGAAGTTCCATTATTTTTACCGGAAAAAAATGTTTGACTAAAGAAAAATGCCCTGTCTGATGCCCTTGTTGACACCAGACAGGGATGTTTTCATTACAGCCGTACCTCATCTTTATTAAGTTGATTAGATTCCTCTCGGACGCAGTTTCTGTATTTCTAGGTGAATTCATCTCAATCCGATAGATGTATTAC
>JBCAUI010382956.1:0-14580 GCA_038406195.1 Haplosyllis anthogorgicola | reverse complement strand
AGTATCACTTGTAAGATCTACAGACTCCAGCAATAAATTATATTCAACATTAACCTACTGTGTCAGCATTATCTGTTTGCAGAACTAGAGAGAACCAGGGAGAAGCCATTTTGTACCTTTACACTAGGTGCGCCACTCCCTTGGAGCACACCTCTGTGGGCAGCATGTGCACCTCCTGGAGTATGTCCAGCCCTCCCCAGAGGTGTATCAGGGGCTCCATCAGCCTCTCTGGGTGACCACGGTAGTACTGGTCAGTGCAAGTAGGATCAATAACTGGGTGGGGTCTGGACTCCCTCTGGGTGGTTGGGGGGGAAATTCAGGTCATCCACCACCTCACTGTCCTCGTCATGTGGTTGAGAACCATCAGGTGCAGCCATCTGGCTGTGGTACAACTGATTGGCCTCCAAGGCGGATTCAGGCTGGGCCGAGCTGCCGTTGGGCTGTGGTGCCTTCTGCAAGCCACCACCATGGCTCTGGCTTGGCTCATTTGTCTTGAAGCCTGGCAGGTGTGAGGTGTGAGGTAGATTGTCAGTGTTTTCCTTGTCTTGCGGGTCATGAGGAGTGTCCTGATTTTTGTCATTCTGCAATGAAAAAGGAGAAGTACAAGAGCAACCTGGGGGAGAGGGGCTGCACCCCATGACAGGTGTCAAGGAAAACCAGGAATGTGCCTTCAGGCTAACCCCACCCGAAGGGCAGGAAATTGATGGGCAGAGTTGTTAGGCAGCTGCCGCCATATGGGCTGCAGCCCAAGGGCTGCTGCAGAAAGGCTGATGCCTGCAGGTGGCTTACCTGAGTATTGGGCTGACCAACCTGTGGCATGTTGACTCCTCGAAATCCAATCTGTTAATTTAATGACTTAAATTGGTGCAAAACTGAAACGAGGCAGAATTACATCATTATGACATCATCAAGGGGTATAAGACTGACCTGTGGGATCCCCTCCCATTAGTTGGATGGCAGCACTTGCACTGAACACATTGCTGTGGCAGTGTTTCTTTTCAAGTTACTTGAGGTGGCCTATGACCCTGGCTTTGCCTGCAGGGCCTGGAGCTTGATGGTGGGGGCCCCAAGGGCAGGAGCCACAGAGCCATCAACTGCTCCCCTCTCCAAGGAGGAGCACCTGTCATGTTACACCAAGATTGCATAGAAGGTCATTAAGCACACATGGCATTGCTCCGACCCTGTGGCCCAGATAGTGCTGCTGCTGACTGCCTACTCTACTGCGAGTACCAGTGCACCTGTGAAATCACCTGGGTGGAGCTGGCCCAACAGGCCCAGCAGGCTACCTTGCAGAGCCCTAGCCAGAGGTACCCCATCTCCTTCATTAACATTTCCCGCCAACAAGATTTTGAGGCCAAATGACTATGGGCTATGGCAGACATTTACGCTCAGACAACCCCCAAGATTGCCCTGCTATGGGACGAGTGGTGTGGGCTGGGAAAGGATGACATGGTCAGTGGCGACGCCACTATAGTGGTGTGCCAATTCATCCAAATAGTGAACGATGTTGCGGGACATGCTGGAGACCTCAGTGCCCATATGGAGGCCCTCAGGCTGGGTGATGAGAGTGTGGCAGCTGAGAGGAGGTCTCACCTTCTGGGCTGCCTGGAGGTCTGGGTTGATGAGGCCCATAGGCTGGGTGGGTGGGCGCCATCCTACCAAGCCTATCTCAATGGAGGACAGCCTTCTTCCTGGGAGGGGTCAGCCCCAACCACCCCTGCCAGGTGAGTGTGCTGCAGAGGCTGGGCAGCACCCCTGTTACCCCACAACACACAGGCCCCCTGGTGCTGCTATCCTCGAACATGCTTTTACCAGCCCAGAATGTAGTAGGGACTATGTTCAAGCTGCCACCTGGAGCAGCTGGGGATGTGCCCCTTGGGCCCAAAGAGCCCTTGACATTCTGGGTGAAGCCATGGGTGCTGGAGCTATTGCCCAAGCTGGTGCATCTCGAGGCCAACCCGACCAGGGGCAATGAGGAGAAGATGATTGTTGAGAGTATAGGAGACCTGTTGGGGAAGATGCAGGGCTTCGGGGACCTGGCCCTGAGCCACTTTCTAGTGGCATCAGTAAAAGACATGTTGGCTAAGCTATGCCACAGTCAGGACCAAAGGCAGAGGTTTGAAGACATGAGGATTGTGGTAGATGAGGAAGAACAGGGCACCACCAGGGCCCCCCTGCCCAGAAGCAAGAAGGGAGAGGCCAGCCATGACAGCCACTCTTCCTGTCAGGGAAAGGCTGACTCCTCAAGGTCACTATCTTACGGCGTTGCCAGGAGATCAGTGTCTTGAGGTGATGCCAGGAGATCCAAGTTGCTATGTCGGGCATTGGATAGGTCTGTCTTGTGTAGCCATCACCACCACTCCAGCTCAGTGCCGCAGTCAGCCACTCCATCACTGGAACCAGTAGCCAGGACAGATGAGAGGTCTGCCTGTGCCAACTGGGCACAGTGACCCAGGAAGCAAGGCCATCATGTGGGTAAACTTGTGAGAGAATGACAGATGGCAGCACTGAAGCACAGATTGACTGCCCAGGGTGGTGCTGTGGCCCCTGCCAGCAGGGCCCTGCCTCCAGATTCCACAGTGAGGGCTAGTGCAGAACAAAGGGGTAAAGGAAACTGGGATCCTGAGGAGGAATCCTATGCCATGGCTGAGGCATCACGTTGGGAGTTGGAGCATAGACAATCTTGGGTTTCCCAGTCCTTAAAAGGGGTCAGACCAAAGCCGCCAAATGCTGCTGTAGACCCAGAGGAGTGGCTGTCCTACAGACTGAGCCTGATCAAGTGCCACAAGTTCCTGCCTCCCAGGTTTGAACAACTAGGGTGCAAAGACATACAGTATGCCATAGAAAGAGACCACCATAGACTCATAGCCTATGGGGTGGCACTGCTGCAGGCCTGTGAGTTTGATCAAGAACAATACGCCATCAGCAAGAAGCTTCCAGCTTGTGCCCAAGAATTATTCATCTGTATGAAGCCTGTCCTGCCTCTAGACATGGATCACGTCATCTGCCACTTCAACCAACAATGCCCAGATAAAAGTCAGGCCCTATTGAGAGGGATTAGACACCATGATGCAGAGAGGCTGCTTTATGAAGACTTGTGGGGAGCCAAGCAAACCCCATGGCCAGGACTCGGATGAGGCTGGGCCCTCACTGAACACACCAGAGGTGGTATTGGATGAGGCATGCCCATCACCCGCGTGATTGTGGGGGCTCCAGGATCAGAGACATGGAGAGGAGTGCCAGCTACATACTGGTGGCACCCCCTCTACACCCCAGTGGCCTGACTTGAGGAGCCCCAGGTGGTCGGCTTTAGCCCCCACTGCCTGGCTTCCCAGCAAAGATGCCAGCCTCACAAAGCCCGACACACCCTGATTCCTGATCTGATGACCTGTTAGAGGAGGGTGAGGATCTACCCAATATGTTGCAGTGGGTCACTGGCCCTGCCATGACTTCTTCACCAGCCTCCCAGGCCATGTCCAGTTTCCTCATCCCAGCCGGGCCAGAACACTACTCTGATGTGGGCCCCACACTTTTGGGTTTTCAACATTCTGCCAAGCTCATAATGAGGGACATGGCAATGACTCTCATCCCACCTGCCGACCCCTTGATGGTGGAGTTGCCACCACTGCAGATTGTCAAACCTATGAATGACAATAACACCAGCATCCACAGTGACTTTACTATCATCTCTAGTTTGTCAGTGGCACAGGCCATGGCTGAGGAGCAATCACCCTTGCCTATGGCCCAGAGGCATTACTCCCCATCTGGTGATGTGGATGGCACCAGAGCCTCACCCTGTAAGAGGACCAATTCCATTGAAGCCAAGAACTGCAACCAGCCCAGACATCATGGCCACACCTTACCATCTGGCAGCACCACCGAAGACACAGCCTTTGCCGACATGGATACAGATCTCATATTTATCAATTTCAGGTTCATTGTTTTTCAGTAACTTATTGTAGATTGTTGTAGCCTTTGTAACAGGACTTGTAATATGTTGTTATTATTTGTATTTTTCAGAATGCTTGTTTACGAATAAAATGCGCCTGAGGATGGGCCATTGCCTGTGGGAGAGTGTGATGTGCTGGGGACACTCATTCCATTTTTCCTGACTTCCAGTCATGTGACCAGGCCCAGCTGGCCCCCCAATCTGGTAACGACTGCCTGGCTTGTGCCTATGTGGTGTGGTGCCCTGCAGGCATACACCCTGTCGGTGACAGCCTAGCCACTGGGACTGGTACAGTCTATTTTTAGCTCCCTCCCTTGGTTACCACTACTGCACATGTGTGCCAGCTGTGCTTGATGTGGTGTCATCAGAATGATGTTATGTCAACCACGTCACCCTTGTGACATCATTATTAACTAATTCCATTGCAGGCTGCAGCTGCACTGGCGGCAGCGCTACACCCTAGAGTAGGACACTAGAGTGGGATCACCCCTTTCACAGCAGCCAGTGTAGGGCTGGGAAGAGTAGTTAACCTTGACACTCGAGGTTTTAACAGTATGCGGCAGGCATATGTTGCATATGCATGCATCATATTCCAGAATATTAAGTAATATGAACTGATTTTTAATTGAATTTGAAGGAAGTTTGAAGGAAATAAAATTATTTGAATAAATTAGTGATTACTTACTTATGTTACAAACTCAGGATTGTCCTGGCAAAACCTGGGGTGTAAACTAGATATTTGGGTGTGGACAGTCCTCTTACTGGGTTTCAAGTCCCAACCAGTCCAGGTTGCAAGATCTGATATTTGGGATTGTGTCAGCAATTGATCCTTAAACCTCTCACCAACTTCTGGTTTGGTTCTTTTGCTCTTTGAAGGGGACTGGTTCATTTTGCTTTCAGGTGAAGATAAAGCTATGGGGTTGTCACCTAGAAAATTGACAGTTGATGGTTAATGATCTGTATTCATCTGTATTCATTGCGAATACAGAGCATTTTCGGCAAATACGCATGGAAAATTCCTTTACTTATTTCTACACTAGATGAACCCTATAATTTAGATACAATTAACACTTTAGAATCTCATATTACTATGGATACCATCCATGAGTTGGCTATCCACTGTGTACAGGGTATCACCCCATCTGTCCTTGATCTTCCATATACCAATGAAGGCATCGGTCCATAGTAAGACTACATCTCCTGGCTTTAATACAGCAGCCCCCATATTTTTATCATAGATCCTTTTCTGTTGCACTGCTTCCCATGCCTGAGTTTTCCGGGCCTCCTCGAAGGCCTGTTTCAGGCATTCATTGATAGTGGTGATGTACTCGGGGACATGCCTGGGCTTCCAGTCTCCACGCATTGTGGGGAAAAAGAAGTCCAGTGGCAGTCTCAGCCTCTGGCTGAACATCAGAAAGAATGGGCTGTACCCCATAACCTCCGAGTGTGTGGCATTGTAAGCCTGCACTATCTCAGGGAGATTGTCAGTCCAGTCCAATTTCCTCTCACTGTTGAGCTTTCCAATCATATGCATGAGTGTTTGGTGCATTCTTTCCACCTGCCCATTTGTCTGTGTGTGATACAGGCTTGTTCGGCATTGTCAGACTCCCAGCATTCGACATAGCTCTGACACAATGGCACCAGTAAAGCAAGTCCCCTGATTGCTCAGTAAATGAGCTGGAGCCCCGAATGGTACTATAACATGTTGGTAAAGCACCTCAGTGACAGTCCGGGACTTCTGGTCCTTGGTCGTGTAAGCCAGTGTGAAGCGCATGAAATGTTTTTTAAAGACCAATACATTTACAGCCTTTGGCTGTTGATTTAATGGCACAGGCCATTTGATGCTCATGAAATCCACATGTAGCAGCTCCATTGTAGCCGTGGCTACTATTGGGTTCAGGGGAGCCCGAGTACTACATGCTTTGTATTTGATGCACTGGTGGCACCCCTTCACAGACTTCCTAGCCTGACCCACTAATCTGGGCCACCAGAAGCATTCCCAGAGTAAGGATAGTGTCTGGTCCTGTCCCTGGTGCCCTGTGTTTCAATGGCACCTGTCCACAGCTTTCTGGCAGTGTGCCCTGGGTACCATGAAGAGAGTCACAGATGCCAGTTCTCCCTTTGGGGTACATTTTATGTAGAGACATCTGTTCTGGTAAATGAGGTTATCCTTCTTGTGGATGAAAGCCTGCCCCTCTGGGATGGTGGCCTCAGTGCCCAGGGCCTTTGCTAGGGAGATATCTTTGCCCCCGAGTACCCATTCAATCAATTTCTTGATCACAGGGTCTTCCCTCTGAGCAGCAGGCCAATCAACCCATTTGATGGGCTGATATTTGGTCATATGGGCCTTAGATCCAGCCCCCAGAGTTCCACCCTCATCCGTTGGAGGCTTCTCCATGGCTTTCCTGTTTTCCTCATTGGTTTTTATCTATTTTCTTCCCCAGGTCTGAAGAATACATCTCTGCTCTATCTGAGCTCCCCACTAGTGCACCGTCCAGAATTCCCTGGACCCCTGTGGCATTGATGGTTACAGTCTCTCCCCCAGACTCCTGCCCAGGCTCTCCAGCCTCAAGTTTGGACTCCAGCTCCTCTGGAGTAATCCGACTTTCCTCTTCAATGCAGCTGAGAGCATCAGCCATGGGGTTGTTCTTTCCCTTCACATACTCAAGGTAAAAATTATAGCTAGCCAGGGCCCCTACCCACCAATGTCCGGTGGCATTGAGGTTCAGAGTGGTCATGACGTAAGTCAATGGGTTGTTGGCCGTCTTGACCACAAATGGGATGTGGAGCAAGTACTCTTTGAACTGCTTCGTGATGGTCCAAAGGAGGGCAAGGAATTCTAATTTGCTAGAATGGTAGTTTTTCTTGTGCTTATGTAATTATCTACTTCCATAGGCCACAGGGTGTAACCACCCCTGGTTGTCCTTCTGCTGGAGGTCAGCTCCAAGCCTGACCTTGGAAGCATCTGTATGGAGCACAAATGGTCAGTCAAACCAAGCCAACTGCAACACAGGCTCAGAGGTTAGGGCATCCTTCAATTTCTGGAATGCCACCTTAGCCTTCTGGGAAAGGGTAACCTTTTCCCTTGTCTTGTTGGCTCCCTCCCTGCTCAGATAGTCTGTCAATGATCAGGCTATCTTCGAGAATCCTGGGATGAACCTTCGGTAATGTCCGGCAAGATTCGTGAAAGAGTGTATTTTGGTGTATGTTGTTGGCTCCTTGACCTCCTTGATGGCCTTCACATTCTCTCTACTGGGATGGATTCCATCCCAGGAAATATGATGGGCCAGGTAGATTATTTTGGACTGGAAGAATTTGCACTTCGAGGGTTTCAACTTAAGTCCATGCATACAGAGGCATTCGAAGATGGCACGTAGTTGGGTCAGGTGATCCTCCTCCATCTCCAAGTAGACTATAACATCGTCTAGGTAAATGAGGCAGTAGTTGAGATTTAACTCTCCCAGTACATTCTGCATGCACCTCTGAAATGTAGCCGGAGCATTACAAAGCCCAAAGGGCATTCTACAATACTTGAAGAATCCCAGATTTCCAACCATAAAGGCTGTGTACTTCCGAGACTCGGGGCTCATTGGAATCTGCCAGAACCCCAACAGGAAGTTGACGCACGAAAAGTGCTTGGCACTGACAAGGTTGTCCAGCATCTCCTGTATCCATGGCAATGGGTAGGAGTCCTTCCGAGTACGGTCATTCAGTTTCCGGAAATCTATACAGAAATGGAGTCCACTGTCTTTCTTACAGACTAGCATGACGGCATTACTCCACGGGCTGTCACTAGGGGCTATGGCCCTGGCTTCTTGCATAACCTTCAAGTGTCCCTGGACTCATCCACCATATGTGGGGATATTTGATAAAATCTCTCCTTTATAGGTGTTTCAGCATCAACCACAATCTTGTGCTGCATGACATCGGTACACCCTAGCTCTGTGGAGTCCAGGGCAAAGATGTCGGCATACTCTCATAACAAGGCATGGGCCTTAGCTGCTAAAGGCCATGGCCAGGCATCCAACCTGGATAAATCCAGCTTTTCAAGGACTTTATCCCTCCGCTCTTCACCCAACATCTCAGGCATGGTGGGCTGGGGCCTAATTCCAAGGTCCTCTTCCAGCTTTGAGATCGTCCCCGGCAACATGTAGCTCTCCAGGACTATATTGGTAGTGGAGACCCTCATGAGGGGTCTCTCCACCCACATTATCTGGACAGCAGCTGTTGTGTTTTCCAGGAGTATGGTGACCTTCTTCGATCCCCTCTTCAGAGATGAATAGGACCAGAATCATATTCCTGGGGAAAGGTGGCCTTCATCTGGTAACAGTTTGGAAGTTGAAATGTGTAACCTCCCCTGGGTTACAGTCCTCTTCACCCATCCTCTGACGATGGTTTGTGTGAATGGGGACAAGATGACATCAGCCCCTGCATGAACCATCTCTTCATATTCCAATGGGTCATCTCTCATCTTGGCTAACTCATCATCCATGGGGTCTGTTGTGCATCCAGAATCGGACAATAGCTCAGCAACCCATTGGGACATGGTCTTCCCCCATACCCACTTTGCCAACACTTTCCAGATGAGTATTCTACGAGTATGTAGCAGGCTGGACACCCAGGCCTTAGCCCAGGGCATGGCCAGTACATCTATCTCACTTTCCTTAATAACCTGTATCACCCAGTCCAGGGTAGGGGTACCAAGCAGCACAGGTACAAGCTGGGTGAACTCTGTGTCCTCTCATAGAATGAGGGCTATGGTGTCTTTGTCATAGCCTGAAACACCCTCCACTTGTACACGGATAACAACATAGCTGATGACATCGAATTGGGCTTCCCCGATCCCATCTATCGAAGACTCCCCACATTGGAACAGGTTAGTGACGGGGTAGACCTTTAGGTTGTGGCATGCTGCATAACCCAGGGTCATCAGGTTGACAGTGGCTCCAGTGTCCAGAACAGCAAAGCACAGCTCACCATCAACCGTGGTCCGGCCTATATTGTCTGACCCCACCCAGCACCCGATGGCATCCTCATTCACATAGGGAGTCTTCCCCAACTGCCAGTTCAGTTGGGGTTTGCCGTGCCAGGCCAGTCCTTGGCTGGGCGGGGCAGCTTCTGGTTCTGCAGGGTCCATATTTCCAACCTTCACAGCATCGGAGGGACCCAGGGATGCCAAGTTTTATCACCTGTATCTCGCACTATGTTCGGGTAGGCCGGCAGATACGGTGGTGGATGGGGGCCACAAATCCCCATGCCACATTGTCTATTCAGAGTTATCGAGCTAGGCTGGTAATCCTGTATGGATCAACCTACTTTGAGGCATTACCAGTGTTTGACATGGTGGTTGACACTAAGAATACTCAAACTAACTAAAAGGTCTCTGGGTCATTAAGGGACTCAGAGTCACATGAGGTGCTACAGGTTTAAAAGATAATAACGAGTAGTTTAAAATTGAAATGTCCCTGCCAAGATGGTGATCCGGGGTCAAGGTGCACAATTTTAGATGTTAACCCTTTGAGTGGTCAAGACTGACTGCCCCTGAGCCTATGAACATACCACTTAAATAGCATCAGGAGCGGGACTAATGATGTAGGCATCATGATGTCATCCCCAAAACATTCCATCATGACTTCACAGGGGTGGCACATGCGCACTGCTTACACAGCCCTATATGGGCCTAGGGACTACTATCTGGGGGTTCCGTAGGTCTGGATGGGTCCGGATTGTGCAAAATTTTGCATAATCCCTTCTGCTACCAGGCCTATCAGACCCCAGAGGCACATATGAACTTTATGCCTGTGACACTCTCCCCCAGGTCCTCACCTCAGCCTTGTGGCATGCTTTATTAAGAACATACAAAACTCTGTGATACAATGTACAATTGAATGCTGGGTATCCAGCTTAATACAGACTGGCATAAAACAATTCCATGAGGGAATAAATAGGAATGTAAAAACTTTTAATGTGGATTCGGGGTATCCTGATGGGAAACCTATTTACAATGAACTACATTACCAATATAGCATGATAACAATATAAAGCGACAATACTAATATAATATGACAATATGCTATGGCATTAATTTGATAAATGACAATGTGTACATGACTTTAAAGTTGATGGTCTACAATGATCATTCAACAACAGTCTGACTAAATATACGAGGGGACATGATAATGAGTATGTTCAGTCTGATGGTCTTTATACAGGGTGTCATCTCCCTCTGGCGAGCTGCCATTGGCCCTTTTGGAGGCTGGTCTGCTGATGGGATCTTCTCTGTCAACACTACCTCTCTTCTTAGTCGTTGGGGACCTGAGACCTCTGGGTTTTGGTGAGCTGGATGGTCCTATTACAATGAAACTTGAGGCAGTCGACTTGGTTGACTGGTTGTCATCTATGACACAGAAGCTAGATGTGGTTGAAGCAGCATTGGATGAGAGTGTCATGGTTATCCATGGGTCAGAGAGACCAGGTGATACCCTGGCCTCTACTAGCAGTGCAGACTTCCTTATAAAGTCTACAGCATCAAACATTATTTTGTCAATGATTCCCCCAGTGGCTTCCTGCACCATAGCCAAGGTAACCTCATGCAATGGGAAAGGTTAAGCCACTTGGGGTTCTGAAGGTGTTACAACAGCCATGGATACACTAGCTCTGGGATCAGCTGGTTTGAAGCCTGGTAGGGTGGTCCCAAGGGTAAGTTCAATGTACCACTTAAAGAGTTGGGTCATCAGGTCCCAAACTATACTGTATCATGTATGAGTGGTCTCTGCTGGTGCCGAGATCGATCATGGATTCTGTGGTGCATATAGCTATGGGTGGTTTGCTCCATAGTCCTAGTAGATCTGGGGGTCCTTCCAGATTTCTGGATAGTTCTACATTAAGTGATGCATTAGGAGTCAGGGGTGTGGATTTTCCAAACCTCACTGATGCACTGGCAGCAGCTTGAGTACAAGTCACAGCTGGTCCCTGTGACCCCATCAGTGGGCAGGTGTTCACTGGGGTAATGGGACTGAATGCTGAGCCCTCCTGGGGGAGACCAGGTTCCAGAGCATCTGAGCATTGTCTTAGTATGGAGGCTCATCCTTGGGGTCCATGGGCAGAAGATCCAAACAGAGGTCTGAAGATCCTGTTGGAGAGTTTCCAGAGGTCATCCTCGAGGGGCGAAGAATCCTCAGCACCCCATTTCTGTCCTTCCATTCTCTCCAGGAAGTTGACAAATTGAAAGGTGCTGAAGTAGTCCATGCACATCTTGAACTTGATGATACAACAGGGCAGATAGGCTTCGTCATATGATTCCTTTATGTTGAACATGCCTGAGTTCATGGTGACATAGAGGAGTGCACCCCCATGTGTGCATATTCAGTCATACACTCAGCATCTGAAGTCTGGGTTCTGGGGACTCCCATTCTGTGGGGTCTGCACTCCCTACTTCCCCAGACCCCTTGAGCTGTTTAAATACCTTGTTCAGACATGACTTCTCCGGGCAATCCTTAATGAGGTGGTTGGTAGTCCCACATACAAAGCACCACTGTACCTCCTCCTCATATTGGTCCAAGGCCCAAGCCAGTTGGGCATTCACTCCTAAGATACCCAGGCTCTTGAGAGGGCCAGGCTTGGTCTCCACCTCAGTCTCCACTCCAGAGCTCTCATGGTCAGAGGCATTGGGAGGATCCAGCACCATTGCCATGATGACCCTTGGCAAAAGGCTTCCTATCACCATTGTCATTACAGTGATAACCCAGATTGGGTTGACAGTGATGCCCCTGATGTTCCAGGCTGGCTTTGTGGCATCGGACAAGTTCCAACAGTCTGTCAAAGATATAATTTGGCAGGCCTTCCTGCATGAAGGATAGTGAGCTCTTCAGCTCATTCTTCAGACCCCCAAACAGTCAGTCTTTAGACATATGCTCCACCTCCTCATTAGTTATCTTGTCCAGGAAGCCCTCCTGTATGACCAAGATCATGTCTGTGTGTCAGGCAGCAAACATGGCTACTGACTCCCAGGAGGCCTGTTGCATCCTGTAGAGGTCATGGATATGAGAGTCATAGTCCCCAGACACCTCTATGGTCTTCTCCTTCCACATACAAGTGGCTCCTTGCAATCTCATCTTGGAGTTGAGTACCTGGGTCCTGATGAGCATTTCATTGAATCCCATATCCAAATAGGACTTCACAATGTCTCACCAAATTAAGTACTCCATCGGCTTGCAATTTGGGGTTAATGGTTCCAATTTGATGGTCCCGATCTGGTTACCACTTGGGCTCCTTCAATGATGTCATCCACTCCAGTGGCTCCCTGCACTACTATGGCTTATGGAGGAGGCTCTGGAGATGGATGACACATCTGAGTCACTTCCATCCCCCTGACCTGGTTAAGGTGGGGTGAAGGGGAGGGCTGGTGCCGGTGTCTGGCCTCAACCCTCTTCCTCCGGGACCTCCAGGCTGGCCCTGGATTGTCATCCTCAACTGTGCTGGGGTAGTGTGGAGGCCTGGCAGGATCAGCCAGCACAGCCTTCTGACCCCGAGCTGCAGAGGATTTCTTCTTGGTGGCAGGGGGAACCCAATCCAGTTCTCCCATAGCCCTGTCTAGTTCTCCCAACTGAGCTTCAGCAACATCTGGGACATCAGCCCCCACCAGGGCATCCTCTTCATCTGAGTCTGGTTCATCCCAACATGACCCTGGGGAACCAGGGGCTTGACCCGAGTTGTAGAAGTCCTGATATAGGAGTCTGCTCATGGCATACCTCGCCATCCAATCCTCTGCCACCCACTGCTGGGTGTCCTTCCTATATTGCTCAGCTTTGTCTTGGGCTTGGTTCAGAACTAAGGCAACCTGTTGCTGGGCCACTATCATGGGTATCTGGACAGCATTGAGCTGAATGCCATGTCCAATCCAGTGTCTAAACCCTGTGCTCAGCCTTGTGGAGACCTCCATGGCCTCCCCCAGATGTAGCCGCTCACCTCTTAGCCTCCTCCTGAAGAACAGGACCACCGTCCATTCATTGAGTAAGATGATCTCATAGATCTCTGGGATCTCAGCTCTCAGCAAATCTCCCAGCACCTCAGCTGTCCAGAGGTGTCGACTTGGGGGGTGAAACTCCCCATCAGTGAACAGCTTGGACATGCATAGCCAGATGGTATAATGATTCTCTGGCAAGCCCATCAGGGGAATCCTCCATGGTTCTGGTGGATTCCACACTGGGCCCCACTCCAGTTGGACTCTGGAAGTTCCACCACCTTTTCTTTGAGGTTCTCCCTGGCAGCAGTCTTGTCATCACTGGGGCTATGGTCCTTGACATCCTTATCCATGGAAGAACCATCAGTATTCATATTACTACTTTGGCTGCCAATAGTTGTGTTGGGTTTGTAAAGGCACTATGGCCAAGTAAGAATGAAATCTAACATGGGTGTGTACAACCACTCTGCCAGACACAGTCAATGGATGTCCTTGACTTAGCCACCTATGAGTGACTCCGTCTTCTGTATCAAGACACCCTTAGTATGTCAAACTACTGCCTGTGTTCAGATGCTTAATATTTACAGCACAGATTGCAGTCTGTGGTGACCATGGGTTGCCCGTGGATCACAAGTCTGGAAAATATTTCCAACCTTCTCAGCATTGGACCCACCCAGGGATGCCATGTTTTATCACCTGTATCTCACACTATGTTTGGGTAGGCCAGCAGATACGGTGGTGGACAGGGGCTGCAAATCCCCATGCCACATCATCTATTCAGAGTTATTGAGCTAGGCTGGTAATCCCATATGGATCAACCTACTTTGAGGCATTACCAGTGTTTGACATGGTGGTTGACACTAAGAATACTCAAACTAACTAAAAGGTCTCTGGGTCCTTAAGGGACTCAGAGTCACACGAGGTGCTATGGGTTTAAAAGATAACGATGTGTAGTTAACAATTGAAATGTCCCTGCAGAGATGGCAATCTGGGGTCAAGGTGCATGATGTTAGATGTTAACCCTTTGAGTGGTCGAGACTGACTGCTCCTGAGCCTAAGGACATACCACTTAAATAGCATCGGGAGCAGGACTAAATGACATAGGCATCATGACATCATTCCGGAAATGTTCCATCATGATGTCATGGGGGTGGTGGTGTAGTAATCCCTACACAGGCCTAGGGACTACTATCTGGGGGTTCTTTAGGTCTGGATGGGTCTGGATTGTGCAAAATTTTGTGTAATCCCTCCTGCTACTGGACCTATCAGACCCCGGAGGCACATATGAACTTTAGCACTGTGACATATAGTCTGCTTCTTCTGGAATTATCTGTCTATTAATGTCTAAAATGTAAATATTGAAAGCTTGAAAGTTTAATTGCTTCATTTGTATTGTGGCATAGTTATATCATTTTGTTTCTTATCTCAATATTAACTAGACAATCCAGTAGGTTGCAAAGCTGTTGCATTGCCCCCAAATGCAAACCCCCCACAACCTAAACCCATTAAAAATGATAAAAGTAAACAGGAATCAAAATTTTTTTAAAAATTTACCTGTAAAAGTGGATTTAAAGTGACAATTTACTTACATTTCCCATTTAAAGTAATTATTTTTGCACAATTAGGTCTCAAAGTCAGCTTAAAGTGATGATTTCCTTAGATATGCCAT
>JBCAUI010382845.1:0-14581 GCA_038406195.1 Haplosyllis anthogorgicola | reverse complement strand
TGTGATATTGTGACCTAAATTGCCTTAAGTATTTTGATCATGCCAAATGAGCTCAGGTCCATCTGGACCTATTTTTTAAAGATCATACTCATAGGATTTGATCTTAAGACACTTTATTTGTATGTATGTGATCTTGTGATGAGTATTTTCTTAGTTTTATGATAATGCCAAATGAGCTCAGGTCCATCTGGACCTATTTTTTCCTAAATGTTTTGTAAACTGACTCCAATTTTATGGGGTCACCGGTGCCCTCGGTTTCGGAATTTTTGGTACACTATTCATTATTAATTTTACAAACTTAAGTCCTAAGAACTGCACCAAAATAGTGTTGATAACAACGCCTTCTTAAACTGTTATGCACAATGCGCATGTTTGCCCTATAAAAAATTGGCATTGTCTCCCAAAAATTTAAAGTGAGGGTCCCAAATTTTACATTAAATATTTAGTAGTCAACAATTTTTTGTTCACGTAGGAGTGTCAGAAGCGGTTGAGCCACCGGCTGCCGCTCGGTGCGTATCTGCTGAAGCCCGTCCAGAGGATCACGAAGTACCAGCTGTTACTGAAGGAGATGCTCAAGTACACGGGTGTGGGAGAGGGCAGCGCGCAGCTCCAGCAGGCCGTGGATACCATGCTCGGCGTGCTCAAATACGTCAACGATCTCATGCACCAGATCGCAATCACCGGATTCGACGTAAGTAAAGTAACTATTAAGTCTTTATCACCAGACCAAGGTGTAAAATTAGTACCAGTCCTACGTGGGAAGACAGGATAGCACAATCATATCTGGGCATCTGCCACTCATCATCTTAAATTAACAGCCTGCTTTTATGACTCACATTTAGTCAACACAGCTAAAAGTAGGCAAAATATACAAGAAATAACATGCATAAACAGAATTTTGAAGTGTGTTGTAACCTTCAATAACTTCGATTTCACCATTATACAGGGTAAGCTGGAGGACCAGGGTCGGTTACTGATGCAGGGAGCGTTCAACGTGTGGGGTGCGAGTAAGAAGGAGACGATACGAGGTCTGCGCTTCAAACCGATGCAGCGCCACGTCTTCCTGTACGAGAAGAAGATCATCCTGTGCAAGAAGAAAGACGATCCTAGTCACGTCGAGCGCGCACAGTACATCTACAAGAATTCCATAGAGGTGCTTAAAACTTTAGCGCAATCATTGAAAATATTATTTCAAACATCATCATTGATTTCATCTTTTAATCGTACGTTATATTCCTTGTTCAGTGTAAAATAGGCCAAATAAATGTGTGTGAACGTAACATTTTGTTTTACAGACAAATAACATCGGATTGACGGAGACGGTAAAAGGCGACAAACGCAAGTTCGAGCTGTGGTCACACGGCAGGACCGAGGTCTTCACCTTCCAGGTCAGAAGCACTTTTTCTTCTTTTTTTGTGCAAGTAGTTTCATAAAGATTTAGATTCTTTTGCAACTAAAACGTCTTTTGTGACCATTTTTATACATGCGTGCGCACACACGTGTGCAGAATCTCTTAACTTGCTATTTACGTAGAAAATCACAATTCATACATATACTGACAGTTTTCAATGCAAAACGAAATGTGCTAACGATGTATGGGTGCACTATTATCCGCATCCAGAATATACCTAAAGGAAACTTTTTGGCTCATTTGGCATAAATGCCAAAGAGCCTACAGAATCATGATTTGTCCGTCGTCCAGTGTCATTGTTGTCATTGTCGTTATCATCAGCATCTGTGCACACTTGCCCTGGCCACACTATTAATCATAGAGACTTCATATTGGACACACATACGCACCTATATCCCACATGAATGCCCAGCAAATTTTATGTTGCTGTGGCCATTATTCTCAAATTGGCAGCCATATTTGTATTTTTTTTTTATCCTTTCTCCTGGACAGGTATTTAATGGAACAATACCCACATTTCACAGTCTTATGCACTTATGTACCCTCCTTATTTCTTGTAAAAAATATATTGATGCTGCTTATATTTTTAGTTTGGCAACCATATTTCAGCTTTTCATAGATCACATATTGGAGATTTCATCTTAAACACTTTATTTGTATCCATGTGATATTGTGACTTAGACTGTCTTAGTATTTTGATAATGCCAAATGAGCTCAGGTCCATCTGGACCTATTTTTACAATGGTGATGTTCGATTGTAATTTCAAGTGGCTCGTGAGTACTGCGTATGCATTCGATTGTATTTGTGAGAGTGCGTGGCGAGCTCTTTCATAGCTTGTCTGCAACTCCTATTCCAAAGTTGATTTATATAATATTTTAATTTGGAGTGCGTCTACATTCAACTGGGAGTTTCCTCAATACTAAAATTTAGCTCGCCAAACAACTCGCCAAAATTGCCAATCAAACGCGACCATTCTAATGTGAATCTACCTGTGTGTTTCAGGCCGGTAGTATCGCGGTGAAGGAGGCGTGGGCCGACCAGATCAAGAAGGTGCTCATGAGTCAGTTCGACGTCATCAAGGGGCAGCGCAAAAAAGACATTCCAGTCATGCCTATCGCAGGGTAAGCACGGTTATTTCACGCTACGTTTATGCAGAAAATAACGAAAACTTATTTAGTTGTTCTTATTGTACAACAAGTATGGTGCATTGGTATACGGCACGGAATCAGAAAATTTTACTTGTAAAAACCTACGTGCCAAACTCATGTGCGCTTAACAATGGCTTGTAAGACCATTACATAATAATCACAAATATTACTAATGTAGCTGATACGGATGAGTCACTTAAAATAGTTATAAACTGTAAGAATTGAAATTGTGTGTGCTGTATTACGCCACAGCAATATTTTCGATGTTTTACTACAATCAAAACCGGTTCTCTCTTTACGCTTCACAGAGCCTCAGAAACGACGGGCAGTTTCATCATTAGTCCGCAGCATACGTTCGACAATCCAGTCATCAACAACAACAATCCCGCTATGATATCCGCCACCATAGTTGACCCCACCATGACCTCACCCCCACATGACCTTGGCCCTGAAGGTCAGATCTCTGTAGATCAGTATTCGGACGAGGCGGGATGGAGTTCGGAGGACTGGGACGACGATTCGTCATCCAACACGAACACGCAGGATCAGATACTACACCTAGTTACCGTAAGTACTTTCTCACGAAAAAGGAAAAATTGTCAAGAACTAATGTGTATCATTACTAATGTAATCAATATCATGAAAAGCGCAATTAATTACAGAGGCAAATCTGTAGAAAACTGTACAAAGATATGACAACCTTTCTTTTATGACCACTGTGCCGCTAATTACCGTAAATGCCCGAAATATGGCACATGCCCTCATTATGGTGCACCCCCTTTTTCAGCTGATTTCCGGAAATTTTTGCAGTCAGTGTCTGCAGACATTCAACCATCATAACTCAAAATTTTTGCAAGTGACATGTTTTGATAGTGGTTTATTCCTGTCTTATGTCTGTAAGGCATAATTTTGTATCTCAAACAAATCAAACTATAGTATTCATATAGTTTTGCAATGTTCTATTCCTACACAGCATGCTCTGAATAGTTCGTAACACATTGTAAGATTGGAATTTTTTGCATTTGTTAATATTGCGCACCCCTGAAATTAGGTCTATGTGCACTGCACGTTATTTCAGACATTTACGGTATATTATGTTAGAGAACCGTAACTAATGTTTCTTTTAATATGTCAATGCTCGCAGTCAGCAAATTTACCCTGAACTACCCTCCAATTTATTTGTAGGATGCAGAATATGAGGAGTACGTAGCGCTCGCCGACTACCAGCCGATGGACAGTAACGAGATTCCGCTGTCGGAGGGCGACATCGTGGAGCTACGGAAGGTGGGGTCGGAGGGGTGGTGGTTCGTACGCCACGTCGTCACGGGCGAGGAGGGCTGGGCGCCCGCCAGCTACCTAGAGTCAGTCAAACGTAGGAGTTCTCACTCCACATTGTCGATGAGCAGTCTTGGTAAGGTACTTACAGCATGAGTGTTCCCTATCTGTGTGCGCACGCAAGACTGGTTGGTTGTGGATATTTAATCACCTCCACCTCATCCTGTGCTGAAGAGTTCCACTTCCTGGATGTTTTTGTACTGGATACTCACACTACACACCCATAATGTAGCAATTGCATCAGCTCACCTGATTGGTTGATGTTTCCTTCACTCTGGTGGTTTGCATTTTAAACTAATATCACTCATTTGGTGTCATTATTTAATAGGTTTAAATTACTGTAACATTTACGTTTTAATTTGGCCTTATTTGTGGGCATGATACATCTTTAAGTTTACTTAATTTATCAGACTGCTGCATGTCTGTAATGGGAATCCAAACCACTTGATAATTTTGGCGTCCCGAAATTAAACGTGGCCTTTGAGTAATTTCTCAACATTGCGCCATCACTGTATTATATACATCATTACACGAAATTCCTTAAACTTTGGCAGTTTGAAAATATGTGAAACAGACAGGGTCTATTAATATTAAAATGCGCAAATTACTCTGTGGAGTCAAATATTAAAGTGTGCCGTTTCACTCTGTGAAGTCTAATTTTAACGTGCGCCGTTTCGTACTTTGTAGAGTCCGGAGGAGGAGGTGGTGGAGTCATCGTCAGTGGTATGAAACAAACCACGAGTAGAACGAGCCTCAGTTCCGTGCGCAGCTCCGGCAGCCATCTTGAACTAATGGAGGAAGCGCCCGAGGAAACCCTAGTATGACATCATCATACAGTGTCATACCTTCGTCAGGATTTCCGTTCATTGTTCTAGTTCACCATTGCGCCAGCTGCAAGTGCAAAGAGACTAACTTGTACATGGACGTATGTGAACTGACTGTTAAATTGGTACAAAACTCCACTTTCATTGCATGAATGGAACAAGCACTTTATAACCAGTGTACATGCACCATTAGGTGAGCGTACTGGTGAAATACTTCCATAATTTCCAGTGTATATGTGGAACTCATAGTCCCTGTAAAGGAAAACGCACCAGAACGTAACTCTAGGAAATTTCATCAGACATTTTCATATGTGTCGAATCTTGGAGCGGAACACATTCAGTTGACATGTAAGAGACACAGAACATGTTAACTGTTTCTTTTTAAATGTAGGTAATGGTGCTAAACGTTAAAACAATGTTGAAAAGCAGGAACATAGAGAATGTATTGATAATTGCACATTTGTAGTTCCTGAAAAGAGGTCATGTACAAAGGTACATGGTATAAAAGGCATAAGAATCAGCCAGATCATGATACTATTTGCGCATTGTACCAGTAGTTGTGCCCGTTTGCAGAATAGAAGGATTTGAACATATTTCCGTAGTGTGCTTAATTGAACATTTTTAAAATAACTTCCATCAGTGATGTTATATACTCTCCTAGTCAACTACAACTGCGTATTTTCGCGCGGATCGAAAAAGTAACGAACAATGTGGATTACATTTATTTTATCTTGTATACTATGTAAAATTGTATGTGTTGCATTGTAAGAAAGGCAGATATTTGACTGCTATAAACATGATTTTTGCTCACGAGAAATCCGAACAGTTAAATTTTCCCGAATTTACAAATACGAACTAAAATTTCAGTATTTCTATTTCTGTTGGTAAAAAATAAAAACTGTTAGAAAATAATGCGCACAGCACATTAGATGTGTAGAAGCAAAGGAAATTGGTGTATCTATCATTTATAATAACAGATTCGTAACAATTTCGATTCTGTGCGCACATAATCTACTCTTTCACCGTGTAAATTGTTAATTTTGCACTTTGCTGGTAACCTGAAAAGAAGGATATACAATCGAACCTGTTTAAAATTGAATTATGCACTTTCATACTGTTGTATCCTAATAAAATATGTCCCATTTGTTAAAAGGCTGAATCTACCTAAACACTGTAACACTGTACTGTTGAAACGTAGTTCCGTTATTTTGTATTTTAAATCAAATTGCGCAGTAATTCTATTGAAACTATGACACTGGTTCGTTATTAGTTGACTGTACATACAAATGCATTAGGGAGGTTGAGCACCATGTTTTTACGTTTAGTCATACTTGTTATCTAAGACGTTACGTCAACAGTCGGCATGTTTCACGTTGCCTGTGTAGTCGGCAGTGACGTAACAGAAATGATGTAATTGTGACGTTACGTTTGAAGTGAGACGGGAGTGACGTAACGTCTTTGTGGCGTAATGTTAATTGAGTTTCAGAATATTGGCGTAATATCAGTTTTAACGGTTTTTTTTTTTTTTCAAAAATATTGATTAAAACGTGGCGCTTAATCTCGCCATTCTGAATGTGAATTATTTTGCCTGTAAAATCAGAACCTAGCGGATCACGCGCGGCTAGCCAAACGTGCGGCTAGCGGTTACTTGTTGAAGACTCTGGGTTTTACACTTCATTGTATCGCTTCTCTCCGTGAGACGAGGTGATAAAAACTCAATAAATGTTAATAATATATTTATTGTAATTCTCTCTTGTCTCTTGTTATTTGCTTTACAATATTTTTAACCGATTGTCAACAAGTGCATTTTCGTGCAACTTATTTTTAACATATTTATCACTGGCACCTAAAGTGCAATGCATTGGCAATTATTTTTGCAGCACTTTGCATTTTATGGGTGTTTTAACACAATTTAGCCAATTTTGTATCTCTATGCCAAGAAAGGTTGTGGAGCTAACTGGTTCGGTGTGAAAATTTAGGTCTGGCAGCGGCCATGTTAAGGTGGTTTGGCTAACACTGCATTTCATGAAATCAGCAAATCTTCTCAGTTTATTTATTTAAATGCATTTATGCTAAAATCAGCGCCAGAATATGCATAGCCACCGATATCGATACGTTCCTTTTCCCGATACATGTTTGTCGCCAAATAAGTTGCACAAAATTGCAAGAAG
Organism: Haplosyllis anthogorgicola; assembly: GCA_038406195.1. Taxonomy (NCBI): domain Eukaryota; kingdom Metazoa; phylum Annelida; class Polychaeta; order Phyllodocida; family Syllidae; genus Haplosyllis; species Haplosyllis anthogorgicola. The sequence continues at coordinate 7,691 of JBCAUI010382845.1, read as the reverse complement.
TTTGATTATTCTAACAAAACAAGACTAGCACCATTATTCTCATGACGAAATCTCTCCCACAGCTTTCTCCAGTACAATGCGCTCTTTAGGGTCGTAACCCCGACCTTCCGTCTGAAGCTTAACAGCGCACTCTTACAGCGTGTTTTCATAAACTTTAAGGGTCATCCATAACGCAACAACATGAATTAATGCACCCGTTAAGGTTTATGTGCAGTTATTACCTAACGCTATTCTGGTAGCGTTGGGGAATAACTACACATAACGGTACTCTTAACGCACCAATTTCTTGGAATTGGATTAAAGTGTTGCATTATGGACGGTGCACTATCATTTATGAAAACGTGCTAATAGAAACTAAGAGCCTCTAGAGCTAAGAATAAACACTTGGAAAGGTGCGTTTATTGCTAATATCAAAAAGTTTAAGACATGCAAAAATACATGAAATTTCTCAGCCACTCGAGTTTTTCGGAAATTTGCTTTACAGTAGACCTTCCTTTGGGCGACCACCCAATTTTGAGAAGAAAAGTGGTCGCCAATGGGTGGTGGTCTTGCAAAGGAGGGTTATTTTCTGTGTAATTTAATGTGTTACATCAATGGCCTGATGGCCTTGCAAAGAGAGGTTGGTCGTGCAAATCAAGGTCCGCCCAAAGGAAGTTCCACTGTACTAATTAGGAAAGTGAATTTCCCAAAAAAAAGCTCGAGCAGGGCTCTTGGGTTACAAGATTGCGCCGTAATTCTTATGTTTACACGTGAACGTCTGTACGTTGATGCGATCCCTCACAACAATATAGAACAGAGGTTAGGTTGCGCCAAGTTAACAAGAAAATAAATATTAACGGTATATATCACATTTAAGACAACAATATAGTTTCCTTTACACGATAGCATTAACAAATGTCAACAAAATATATTCACACGCTCGTGTGTACAATTTTCTTTGAAAATTAATCACCGTATTTAGCTGATTTGATGCGCATGCGTGCAGGCCCAATTTTTTTGCACTGTATTTTTCTAAAAATAACTGCGCACCAAAGCCGCAGTGCAGTCCTATGATAACTGAAGTTAAGCAACCGCTGCCTCGGTTAGTACTTGGACGGGTGTCCATCCACAGAAGGTTAACAAGCAAGGTAACCAAGCATGTCCTTAGTCCAAAATAGGAGTACCGGTGGCTCCAAAATGGTTTCGCACTGGTCCCAGAATAAGTGACTGCGACGGTCTGCACTCAAAACAAAACTAGATCAAATACAAAAATAAGATAACTGGGCAGGAACAAAACCTCCTTATAAAGATCCACGAATGAGCCAAAATGGGATGCGCATTAAGTTTATTTAGCTTCCGCATCAAATCAGCAAAACACTGTCTAATATTTTAACGAATTCATCATAAATTTTAACGAATTTAACTAAATCCCAATAGCTTAAACTGAGAACTAAATCGACTTACAAAAATATCCAAAAATATACATGCTTCAAAAATATTTACGGGACATTTATACATTTACAGAGCTTGTTTACACATGGCATATTTATCCGTGTGGATAATACCGTATTCCCTCTAAATATGGCACCCCCTCTAATTATGGCACCCTCCTCTTTTGAAAATGAAAATAATTAAATGAATGTTTGGTGAAATCCAAAACCAAGAAATTTTTCCTTGCTGAAAGTTGTATTTAAGTGTTGAGCCATATTAAATATGGATATTTAGATTGACAAAACTTCGTGAAACCCACTTTTGGTGTCACTAAAATTTGGTATTTCTAATTTTTAATTAAGGCACCCCCTCAAAAATTGGTGTTGGTACCTGGTGCCATAATTAGAGGGAATATGGTACATAATTAAAGGGTGAGCACAAGTCTAATGTGCTGACTGTGATCGAGGGCTTACAAGGAAGCCCAATGTCCTGTGCATTCGCACAGACTGTGCACATTTAAAACGGCATAACTAACCTGACTGTACAGTCAGCAACAACACTGTTAGTTCTCAAAGCAGAAATGGTTAATACGTGTACAATAATGTGTTTATCTTTGGAAGTGTTTATATTTGAGGTTGAATTGACATTGTGCAATTCAGTCAAAAGCAATTACATGTCCGCTTAATCTAAGTTTGATGCGTACTTTTACCGTCACACGTTGGGGCGATCATAAACTCAGTGGCGGATCCATGATTTGACATTGCAGTTGATGCAGTTATAAATTTCTCCCAAAATTTCTTATTTTTCGCTCAAAAGTCCTCCATGAAAAGAGAATTAAAACCGCTGACGGAGGCACATGGCTCTCTTTCTGATATACCGTATTTATCCTAATTAACACACAACCCCGTTTTGAAACACATTTTACACCACTCCATAAACTAAGCTCTAAGAAAACATTTCAATCTCAAGAAGTGTACTATAATTTTTTCATACAATACATAAAATTTCTCTTTAGTTTAATCAAAATGAACACCCTGATGCTTTATATCAGGTTAAAGCCATAAACAAAATATGACGTCTCTTAACAAGTGCACTAGCCAAAGGATTCATTTGTAATGTATGTGCGATCACATATTTGATCTTTCGCACATGTGCGTTAAATATGATAAATACGGTATTTATAACTTCAAGAGGTACCACGACCGTGTACTCGTTAGATTGGTTCCCGTGTGGATACATGGACCGTAGACTTACAATCGCTTTCGACTGAATCGCAACATGTGTAATCGGCCTGGGAGTCGACAGCTGCCCTTCCTATGTGTACATCCCAAGTTGTATGAACTGAAACGAGACAAATTAACACAACCGTTACGTTTAAATTTATTGCCGACTGTAAGTTGGTTATGTGAGGCTATTTTTCTGCATAGGTTGCGCTATTTCTAGTGTCTAGCAGAAATAATGGACAGCACATTTTAATAACCCTTAACACGGGTGCAGTTACAGTCCAACGTCACTTCTTCAGCTTTGGGTTCACAGGCTTAACATTACAGCGTAGGAGTTGGTGCGTCAAGGTTTTGAAAACGCACTGGCAGAAAGCGCACATTGTTGCTAACCCATCACATTTTGGAAATAATGGGGAACGAGTAAAAACCAACCAATACAGGTTGTTTAATGTTCCACAACGAGGTTACTCAATAAAGAGGAAACAAATTTAAACTTGAAATTTTAGCCACTATCCCCTTGAAAAGGGAATTCAAAGTCTACAGACACACCTGTTCCTCATAAAGCTTTTCATTTTAAATTTTGTTACACTCTCTTCTTTTAGACCATTGCATAAGCACTCTAGGTGTGCCACTGGCACCCTCCCGTGGAACCTACAGATATTTTAACGTCTGTTTTACCTGATCCGTGGTGAACTCCGCCTCGTCCCCTCCTCCCGAATTCTCCTGGAACGTCGCTGAAATTCAGGAATTTAAATGTTTTACTTTATTGGCAAAACATATCTCTAAAAGCTACAAAATATGAGAAATATTGACAGATTGACTCACTGATGGCAATCTTGAGTTTGATGGCGCACGCCACGAAGTCGTCGAAGCGCACGTGTCCCTCGCGATCACTGAAACGCACGCTCAGCGCATGCGTGATGTCGTCGCTCACCGACAAACCTGAAACAAACCAGAACCTAGTGTCAGTCGTGTGGCTACGTACCTGTCAAACAGATGTAGACTCCCTCACACACGCATGCATGAACACACTGTGTGCACATCTAAGTGTTTGCGACTGTACAGAGACCAGTTCACTCATTGCAATCCGTGCACACATGTGGCATCTGGACATACTGGAGGTTTTTTGGCTCATTTGGCCAAAGAGCCTATAGAATCATGAAGTGTCCGTCGTCTGTCGTCGTCATCATTGTCATTGTCGTCATCGATGTCATCTGTGCAGTCATCCTGAGCACACTATTGATCATAGAGACTTCATATCATACAAACATATGCACCTATGTCCAATCTCAAAGCCTAGCAAAAATTATATTCCTGTGACCTTTATTCTCAAATTGGCAACCATATTTGTACTTTTCTTTGAACCTGATTTGTGGACACACAGGTTAAGATAGAGACTTCATATTTTACAGGCATATGCATCTACATACCCTCTTTATTTCCTGTGAAAATTACATTGATGCTACTTATATTTCTAGTTTGGCAGCCATATTTGTGGGGGGTTTTCATTGGTCACAACCCTACATTTGTGAGATGTCGAAGAGTGACAAACCCACGTCTTTGTGTGCCTGTGCTTTGACGTCCTAATGTCTCTTAACTCAGAAATTGATAATACATAATTTTAACGCGAAAGCAATCTGCTGTCCACTTTTCATCAAGTGCATCACATAATCTATCCCAAATTTCCGCCGAGCTCACCTATTTGCTCCAGGATTTCTGAGAACTCGGACTTGTCGAAGTATCCGTTGTTGTCAGCATCGTGTTCAACGTACGACTCCTGGAAAAATATTGAATGAATTTAAAAGCAATTTGATTTTTTTTAAAGTTTTCACATAGATTTGTTAACATATAGTGCACAGTAAGTGACTTTAGAGTACATTAGTGAAATGCAACTCAGGTTGGTCCCGGCTATCCTCATTTTCAATTCAGTTCCAAAGTACTCGGATCCAGAGGACGGGGTTCTTCCCTCCCTACGGCCCAATATTTTGTCATTTCTTATGCTGATGTTTTTTTAATTTCGAGGGCATGTTGAATCCAGGAAACCCTGGATTGTGGCCTCCAAGTGCGGTGAAAACCGTTGGCAGTTAATGGCAGGTGATCGTAGTTCAATGAGTTAAATTCAGTATACACGTAAATTCAAACTCTATGTAACATTGAACTCGTCGTAGAGTAGAGATGGTCGCAGATTTCGGGGGTCGTTGATGACAAGTTTTACAGTAAGAGAGGTGATTACCTTCCACGTCTGCAGGTCCTTCCACAGCTCCTGGAACTCCAGATAACTCAGTCTGCCGGATAAATCATCCTGCGCCGCCGGTTAAGGATTTATCAGTACTTTACTATTATCTTTCAACCTTGTTACATGGGGGGGGGGGCAAATCTTGGTGGTGGAGAGGGGGCGAGCTGCCGATTGTATCTACCAGTGATCAACACAATATATTAAAGAGAATTAGAGACAATATACATGCTTTGGTTTGGCTTTCTGAAACCCTTCGGCTAATAAAAACCTTGTCTCCTTCAATAGCAACTCAATTAGGTCAAGGTCACACAAGAAACCACCTTAACTTAAATGGCACATTTCAAAATATTGACAGGAAGCGCTCCGCTTTTAGAACAGACATGAAGATAAATATTGGAACACGGGCAGCACAATGAAATACCATCATAGGTTCTACCCGTAGCGATGTTCACCAGCACGTTTTACGTCAATCATGCGTTTACCCTCATTTCAACAATTGTTTTACTCTCAAACAATTATTTGAGAAAATAACATATGGCTGCCAAATAGTTCAAAGAAAAAAACCCCAAACAAATACGGCTCCCAATTTGAGAATAGTGGTCACAGCAACATAATTTTGCTAGGCTTTGAGATGGGACACAGGTGGGTATGTGGGTAAGATGTGAAGTCTTTATGATCAAGTGTGCTAAGGGTGAGTGTGAACAGACAACGATGCCAACAATGCAGGACAACATCAACGACAGACGATGGACAATTCATGATTCTATGGGCTTTTAGGCGTTTATGCCAAATGAGCCAAAAATAAAAGCGTGCTGCTTATCCTCACTAATTTCACGGATTTAAGAGCAAAACGTTTTTTACAACGTGGAATGCCCAGAGTAAACATGAAGTGAAAATTTCTTTGGTTCAGCATCAATGCCTCGTCTAAATTCGGTGTGTTTACTTTAAACATTATTTATGACACAGTGAAATATGTAACAAAGTGAGTCTGTATGGACTGCATGTGGGCAGCACAGTCCGTTCATACCTGACAGAAAAATTACCCGAAAAGTGACAATCAGAGGGAAGCTTGGCTGGTCATGAAGGCTTATTTTTTTAATCATTTGGATTACATTGCATGGTCAAGATTTTCAAAGTGCGGCGATCGGAAAAAAAATCGAACTTGCTCTCTAAAAAGCCAAACTGTTCATAAAAATAAATAAAATTAATATTTTTCTCGATCGACTTCCAACAGATCGACTTCTGACAGCCCCAAGATTATTGTATTTTGTCATGCATAATGTGTTTCATCTACTGAAAGGGCACAATTCAATAGTTAGTATCTGAAATTAGTTCTGTTAATATTAAATCTAGACACCGGTAAAAATGATTCCGGGACAGAAAGGAGTTTTGGTTTTTTTTGAAATCCCAATTTCAAAGTGCGGCGGGTAATGTAATCCAAACAATTAAATAAAAAAGCCTAAACCACGAAGCCTTTTTTTCTGCATTGCAGAATGTATTGCTGGATATTATTTAGACAACGATACATTGACCTGCTCACGATGTCCCATGGGCACATATAAAACAACTGGTGGTGACAAAGAAGAACTGTCTATCCTGTGATCCAGATGGAAACTCCCAAACAACTCACCAGGACGGTACCAAGTCCCAGTCCAACTGTGGTACGTTGGATCGGTATAGCCAAATAGAATTCGCTGACAAAAACCCTTTATATTTTTACTTTTCACATTTCACGCTGTACACTTTGTCGACCCAGCCAGTTCAAGAACAGCGTTGGAGATGGAAACTGTAAAGATGTCCCGGCCAATGCGTCATCAACGGCAGACGCAACAGACTTTGGTTTGTGTGGCAGTGTTTTTCTTTGAGTCATAATTTATATCCTATTTCATTAATATGAAAAGACATCTGTACACCCAAATCATCACAGATATCTGGTTTGTGCACATTGGTTTTAGCTTAAAATACTCCTCTTCATAACATTGTTCAGACTAGTTAATTTGTGGTAAACGTACATAGTCTTCACCGATGGCATATACATGGATGATTGGTAATTGCTCTACATGTATCCAGTATTTCCTGTGTCAGTACTTTTCATGCCACTAGAACTTGCACGTCAGAATTTAATCGCCCCTTAATCACCTTTAAGTCTTCCTTATTCCTTTCTATGATAATCTCATCAAAGTCATCAATAACGAACATTTTGATTTCATCAGTTTCTGCAAAGACAGCATCATCAGTTTGGCGCTACAAGCAGGGTAACATCAGTACATTAAACTTGGTTAGAAAAACTAAATTAGTAGCTACCTATGCTCCCTTCTTCTATTAGGTCTCTGGACCAACCGGGTGTACAGTTGATAAGACGAACTCCTGTTGACACACAACTGCCTGCAGGTATTTGATAGCCTCCGATCAAAGGCAAACATCGCAGTCCTTCCATTTTTTGTCCCAGCGCTTCCAATATCTAAACAAGATGTCATTGTTTTTTTAATTAATTTTCCTTTTGATTTACACTGATATCAAGTTTTCACGTTTTCTTCATAACAAAAAAAAAATCGGAAAGCGCACAAAAGTCGTGAAGGTAGGCGTAACTGCTATGCATTTTGTGGCGTTTAGGAAAATGAATTCGGAATCCTTGTAATCCTTGTACAACGAGGTGTCCAGATGCCTCACGCCTCCCACCTACCCCGACTGTTGCCTAGAATTGTCTGAAATGGCCAGAAATGCATTTCCCCAGTCCAGGTGGTGGGGAGGGGGGGTCCTGGTCATTTTTTTCCTAACTTTTGACACTGAGTCCAAATTTGCTGAAAATGCATTTTCCCAGA
>JBCAUI010382734.1:0-14581 GCA_038406195.1 Haplosyllis anthogorgicola | reverse complement strand
AGGAGGCTTTAGATGCCCGTCGCCTTTGAAATCTTTTACATAGTTTTGACGAAACGGCAAATTACGTACAACAATAGGTTTTTAAAGAACCAAGAAAAACAGCTGTAAACGCATACCCAAATTTTGGACCGCTGTCATGCAGATTAAATGAGTCACCTGTAAAATACATACAATGATTACTCTTTGTACTTTTACATTGAAGGCTACTAGATTTCCACTTAAGTACTAATATGTATCTTATTTAATAGAGATAGGCTAAGGGTTGAGTGTGTGAGTGAAAGCTGATTATTGGCTCTGTGCCAGCACAAGTGAACACCTACTCTGCACAAATTTCTAGTCTGTATTTACGTAACTTCAAGTGACATTATAATATGTTTACATACTTGACCTGACCTTATTATTCTGTCTCATTATCAGATTTGACATGTAGCACAAAATTGTAATCAGCTATTGGAGAGACTGAATGAGAGTATACCGGAATAGATTAATGTCAACCAAGTCTAAAGAAAATGTGAACAGACAAAACTTAGTGTGAAGGTCATGAACTCCAGAAAATCAAGTGCAGACAATAGAGGAGCTACCAACAAGAGACCTACAAATATGATTAAATAGTGAAATGTCTATCATTTTTAGGGCAATGGCATATCGAAAGCACAGCGTGAAAATCTTCTGTTCTCTCTTTTGTTCTGTATGTTTCTAAATTGAATTTCAGGTGGCCCATCGATTGAAAGACATTCTAGTTCCACTTATAAAACTGATTAAACTGAAAACAACAACATGGCAGCAAACAGCTCCTGTCGATTCCTATCAGTTTTGGAACAATAGCAAATCAAAAGCACAACGTGAATTATTTTTGTTCTCTCCATTGTTTTGTACGTTTCCAAATTGACTGGAAATTTCAGCAGCTGACATTAACAGCAAATTAATTATGCAAAGTAAAAAAAGATTGTTGTGGAAAACATAATATGCATAAGTAATGTGCAACATGTGAATAAATATTGTAGAAGTAGACCATAAAGACGCCAGTAAAAGCTACTGAGTCACTGTTTCGGATGAAGCAGACAAAAAGTGATTTGATTGTAAGAATTCTATGCAGGATAATCTATGTAAGTGCTCGTAAAACAAGTCAAAAGTTTAAGGGCAGACAGGAAATGAGACTTGATTTTTGTTTCATTGATATTTACTTTGTTTCTTAAGATGATTTTGTCGGTTGAATGAAGGAAAAATGTTTAAAGAGAGCAAGAATCGCCTCTGGTCTATTATAAATCATTGTTTAGCGGGCGGAACAGCGCAGTTGATTAGCACGTTTGACTGAGCCACGCCTCACTGAGCAGCTCACCACAGCACAGGCAGCCATGATGTTTTATTTTCGCTTACTCGTAATAATTTAAATAAACCTCTTTCACCTTTAATTGTCCATGTGCATTGAATTCAATGTACTGCATTGTCATATCTATTGATCCTATCACCATAATCTTATTAGATTCAAGTGTTTGTGTAAGTTATTGGTGAGTGAAATATTCATGGTGGCCCAGTTTGACAACAGGTTTAAGATAATAAGTACACGAAATTCGTATCAGAAATTTTAACAATAGCGCAGCGTGAAATTCTTTAGTTCTCTTCTTTGTTCTCTTCGTTTCCAAAATGATACGATTTCTGTGTGCTGGGCATATTTTCATTAAAACTACAAGGTATGTGACATTTGCCTTTAAGAAAGGTACTTAATTCGTTCCTCCTCTGATCAATTAACTATTATTATTCCGAAAATAAAAATACTAAATTGGCAATCCACGCAATACTTTTCAAAATAATTCATAAAACAATTTCTGCACTTGTTCGTATCCGCACAATACAATCAAATACAATTATTAAAAGCAACACAGAGCTATTTTTTTTACAAAGATACAGACCAAAAATAATTAAGAACATAATAAGTAGCTTGGGAAATATCAAGTACAACAATCATTTGGCGACGTTCTACATGTTTTTGTGTGATAGGTTTATGGATTGTGATTGGCTCGTATATTAGCAAAGCATGTTTAGGTGGGTGAAAGTGGCAGCACAGTCTAGCCCTGTTTTGTGGCAAAATGATCGCCAATCCGTGGCTATCTGATAAAATGGCAACATTAGTTTTCTTTTTTTTAATCATTAAAACTACGTAAATTATTCTGAAAGAACATCAACAGAACAGAACAGCACTAAATGCTATTGGATAGAATGTCATTATGTTTATCTCATTCAGAGGATGAAATACATATCAGTTTTGAAACAATAGACATGTAGCCTGTGTTTGTTTTTGTCCCTTATACATTCTTTTCCTCTGTGAAAAATGTCTGATTGATCTGGGTGGATAACTACAGATTAGATGGTGGGTCCATCTAAAGTTGATTTTATGACAGAAAATAATATAATTGTTTTGGTCCTTGCAGGGCTTGATCTGGGGACCTTAGGATTGTTAGATGACATCTATGCCACCAAGCCATTCATTTCTTTGCTGGCAGAGATCTTAACTTCCAGTGAGACAATCTAACACACACCCCATTTCCAAAGCAATGTGATCAATTAAAGTTTCACACCTCTGTGCACAAGGTGTGCTTAGAGTATCATTGATTATCATTGATTCTAAGTGCAGTCCCCTTTTGCTTTGTACGTTTCCAAATTGGTAATTGATTTGGGATGCAATTTTCCTCAATTGTTCGCACTACGCACAATAAAACACGGAATTAAATTGCACCGAGGACATGATAGAATATTTCTTTGGAAACGAAGAGAGCAATCATGAGATGCCATTCATGTAATTCACTTTAATAATCAATTTACATTGTAGAGCTTTCTGTTAATTCGTGACTGTTGGGAACCGATTAAACTATTTTCATCTTTACTTAAAGTTGGTCCTCAGTTACTATTTAATCCCTTTATCAAGATGTATTTCATTCTTTTGAGTAAGATTAAACTGCTGTAATGAAATTAATATCGCTATTCCCCTAAATTATTGTACAAACTTCTATTTATCACATAGATAGCGCATTTTTCTCATAGCAATAATAGCTACATACAAATTCTACACAAAAGAAAAGTTAAATTTTAAAAAGTTAAGGTTATGTGATAATAAAACTGCTCGCTTCACCACATTCCTTGATGTAGAATACATCTGACAGACGGCACACTAGTTCTTTCTAACATTATGATACGACTCTGTAAGCAGAGATTTTCCCTATGAGCCAACGACATCTCCTGATTAAACTAACTTATTTCACCCCAATACACTAAGGTCTCACATTACAACCATAACTTGACAACATGAAAGTCATGGATCAGCGCTCTCACACTACAACATGAACACAGTGTTGAGAATCAGTGCATGACCACAGCACATAAGACAACAGGGATCCAAATGTATTCATGTTGTGTAGTCATAGAACTGAAACCTGTTATGGGTGAATGCTCTGGTAAGGTTAGGTTAAATAATATGTATTTTACAGAGGTTGTCATGGCAAAAATTTTAGATCTTTTAGCTGTTGAGGCTGGTTTTGGAGAATATACAGAAGTAGAGGATGAGTGGTTAAGACATTTGACAGAGCAAGAAAATAAAAAGGTAACAGAAGGAGAAGAAAAATATCAGAAAATATTAGATGAATGTGAAGCTTGAGTAAAAGAAGTAGAAGTTAAAATTAATAAATTTAAATTGGATAGGCCTTGGCAAAATTTACAGAAACTTTTAAATGAGAATAAATCTGGAGGACTATCTTTTAACAGTTAATATTCAGGGAGACAAAGAGAGGTTAGAAGGTGAATTAAGTAAGTTAGAAGAGGATAAAGAGCATATTATAGAAGAGTATGAGGCAGAGATAGCAGCTAGGTTAAAGAAGGTAGAGGATTTAAAATATAATCTTAAATTAAGGAGAGTTAGGGAATATTTGGAAGACTATATTAAAGAGGAGAAAGAGAGGGCTAGAAAGTTAAAGAAAGAATTGAAGGAAAAGAAGAGGAAGCTAGGGAAAAGGCAGAAGAGGAGGTAAGGGAAAAGGCAGAGGAAGAAGCTAGAAAGAGAGAGAAAGAGGAAAGACAGAGAGAGGAAAAGAGAAAGAGAGTAGAGGAAGAAGAAAGAGAAGGATGGAGGAAGAAAAGAGAAGAATAGATAAGGAAAAGAGGAGAGTAGAGGAAGAAGAGAGAAGGAAGAGAGAATTAGATAGGATAAAGTTAGAAGAAAGAAGGCAAAGAGAAGAAGAGGATAGGAGAAAGGAAGAAGAGGAAGAAGAGCTTAGATTAATTAAGGAAGAAGAGAGAAAAGCCTGGTTAGAGAAGTTAATTCATGTTCAAAAAGAAGCAGAAGAAAAACAACAACTGTATGGTAGGTTAGAAATAAATTTTGTTATTTCAGATCAGTCAGAAGCTAGTTTAGATTATCTTATACAAGAAAGAAAAGAGTGTCAGAGAGTGATAGATACAGCTATTTTGTTGAGAGGTAGATATATTGCTAAGTATCCTGATATTTTAACAGATTTACCAGAGAAATTGGTGCTAATTGAGAAAATAGAAGATTTAGAAATATATAGAAAGAAGCCAGTACCAGAAGATATAAAGCCTAAGGTAGATTTAGATATTATTCCAAATCCTGAAAATATGGCTTATAAAGCAACTTTGGAATGAAAGATTTACCCAAATTTGATGGAGAGAAGTTTAGTGATCCTCAATGTCATTTGTTGGATGTCAGAGATTTTATGAAGTTAATGTGTAATATAGAGGTGAATAATGTTAGAGATGGTCAAGAGCTCTCTGAGATTATAGATAGGTTTGCTGTATCCATGAAAGTTAAGGCTAGACAGTGGTTTGGTTTTAAGTATGAGGAATTGGAAAAGGAAGAGAAGACTGGAGTTATGTGGAAGAAAATATGTAAAGATTTTAGTTCTAATTTTAGCTTAGTAGGGTCAACCATTGAAGAAAGAGAACAAGCAGTTAGAAAGTTAAAGTGGGAACCTGCAAAACAGTCTTTTGATGATTTTCTTTTGGAATTTAGAATTCTTATGAAAATTATTAAGTGTGAACCAGAAAGACAATTAGCTCTGTTCATTATGGCTATGCCTTTGCAGATGTACACAATTTTGAGCATAGAAAAGACTGGATGGTGCTATTGGTGCAGGTAGAAGGGCAATAGGTATAGGTATTATTAGTACTATGGATTCAAGTATAGTAAGTGCAGCTATGGCCCAAGAAAAGGAAAGGGAGAAGTTGAAAGAGAAGGAAAGTTCTAAACCAGTAGTGCATTTTATGGTAATGGCTGGTTCTGAAAGCTCAGAAGAAAGTAAAGGATTGAAAGAGGTAAAGAAGATGTTAGATCATTTAAAAGTTAGTTTTGACCAAAAACAGGAAGGTGTAATGTATGCCAATCAAAGAGAGGATCAGCGTTTTAGAGGAAAAGGTAGACGAGGTTTCCAAAGAGGTGGATTTTCAGGAAAAGGAAGAGGTAGAGATTGGAATAATTCTGGTAGGAATTTTGGAAGAAATTCCAGTGGTAGAGACTTTGGTAGTAGGAACTTTGGAGGAAGAGAGTCTGGTGGTAGAGGTTTTAGTGGAAGAAGTTTTGGTGGTAGAAATTTCAATGGTAGATTTGGAGGTAATAGAGGAGATGGAGATGGTAGAGAGGCTAGGATGGGGCATTCTCTGCTGGGCCTCAGGGTGTCCCTTAACTCCAGTGGGAGTCTCTCATCATCCACATCAGTATTATCATCTGTGGCCATTGTATCATCATCACATTGATCTAGGATGTAGGGATAACTAGATGAAGGCCTGCTAAAATTACAAATTCAAAAGTTATCACACTATTGATTAAATTGAATGGTTCAGGCTATGGTTATAATTTTCCCAACATAAAATGTTTTTTATAGAGGGGGAATACATATAATATTAGATTTCTTAAATTTAATCAATTAATTTAAAACTCAGTTACTTGGGTGGCTCATAGAATCCCTCTCCATCAGAGAGTGTAGAGTTTGGCAAATGAGTTCCAACTTGACATAGATTACACCCAGGTTTTATGATGTTACCAGAAGTAGTAGTGGAATTGTGCATTGCCATTGCCATCCTTTCAGTTTCTGGATCTTTGAAGAAAAATATTAGTTTTGGTTTTGGAAAATATTTTAAATATGTTTTAAATATTTTTTTAAAATATTTGTCACGTGATGGTACAATAATTTTCATTATTAATTCAAAATGTACAAAGGTAGAGTGCAGTGAATCCTAAGGTGTGTCAAGAAAACATTGAAATAACCAGAGAAAAGACAAGAATAGCATTGTTAGAAACTATGGTTTAATGAAGTTTGCTAGAAAAATGGTGTTTATTGTAAATTAACAGAATTTTTGGGTAATCCAATATTTTTAACATATTGAATTGAATTCACTTACCTGTCTATAATAACCCTGAGAGAGTTGAGATGTTCCATGTTTACTTGAGTAGACTCCCTCCTAAACTTTCAATACTCTTCATTTTGGACCAGTATATGATTATGGATATGAGTTAAGGGCTCAGCTGGATCCATGGTATCCCACATACTCTGGAAAAAGATAATTTAAAATCATTACTGGAATATTCTTAATACTCAATATTATTACATAAATGTCTCTATGTGGAATATGGTTACAATCATAATTTTGAATAACAGTTATTGAATTTTGTGAATTTGTGATGTTGTGTTGCATGCATTATAATTAGAAAATTAAGGAATAATTAAATTATTCATATATCTAACCTTTCCAAGTATTGTATGCATGAAACATCAATTTATAATAATGAGGAAAATTAATAATAGACATAGAGACTTGAAAATTTATTTTGCAAAGTATATTTGCTATGTTTAATTGATTTAAATTAAATTTCTAAATTTTACATGTGGTTAAAAATTCACAAAATTGATAAAACTGTATTACGAACAAATAGATATTATTGGAAAATAGTTTATTTCACGTTTTGAGAGTGAAATCATTAATTAAATAAGGTACGTTTATGACAGAACACCAATAATTGGGAAAGAATCATCTTTGGTAGGTTTGATTGCGTCTTGAGAAAATTGCAGCACAGTCACTTGCATTGAAATGAATGGAGAAATAAATGCAGCCTTAAGCAATTGACATCACGTTACTTACTGTGAATGACTAAAATTTGTATATTGGTGGTTCTATCTCATTGTACCTTAACATAATAATGTCTTCATTCTTGGGGAAGTGTGGTAACTATTCTGAAAATCTGGAACGAAGCTGTTGTGACAGTTAATTTCATCACGTTAACAATAGAAATCCTCTCATTTGGACAAAAGTAGAGACTTAGTGGAAACTTTAAAATACTCAGCCAAATTTAAGAAAGTCACAACTGTCAAAAATTCGAGAAAATCATTGCTGGGTGGATTTAAGAAAGAAAGGATATCACAAGGACGCAACAAAGATCATGTGATCCTTCGCTACCATATCTTGCTGTATCCTTGCTCTATGAACCATATGCAATTATCAAAGGGTATGATAAACAGGTATCCCACCTAAAATATTGTTCAGTTCTTCTCCCAAAGTTGATAGGAACTATTCCCATTATACTGAAAATACATCCAAGAATCTTGAATCCTGTTTGAAAACGTTTATTGTAGTTGTTCCATACAGTAAGCTCAAAATACCAACATCAATGATGATAACAACAACCTTGAATCAATGTTCAGCATTAACTTATATACCCTTTAGAATATTCCAGATTGGAACCTTCAAGAAGTATGATGATGAAGTTACAACCACTTCCAATAACAAGTATCTTTCCAGAATATTGTTTACATCATGTACATCATGCGGCTCATGTAGCTTTTAACCTTTCCAATTAACCCAATACGTTAACGAATCTGCATTATATTACACACCTGAACAAAAATTCAATAGGCAAATATTCAATATGTATATAGCACATAGTTCAATCTTTTATCTTTTACAAGGAACCTTTATTCGATGATTGTTCGATAACTGAACACATATCTGAATTGATTGTGTACAGAACAAAGCCTTCTCAAAAGTAAGTTGATACATTGCGCAGCTAAACCGTCATAAACAATTAGTTTTCGTTACTAGAAGTACTATCTTCGAGATGGATCTGAAATTTTACAAGCATTATTCGTGTTATCATTTCTTATTGCTTTGGATATATACAATGAAAACTGATAATAAGTACTTTATATTTGAATGCATGCAATTTGTTCACTATCTTTAACGTATTGCTAATACAAGACAATCGTGTCCAGAAGAACACAATAGTGCCCGGCTTTTACAGTTACCTGTTGACAGTAGGAAACGAAGTGCACCTTGTCTTTATTGCCCGTCAGGTGCTGCCACAATTGTGGAGCGGCAGAAAATTTCTATGCTTTACTATTGCAGTTCACATCACATAATGTTAGCTACCAAATTGTGCTTTGGAACCTTGCGTACCCTATTGAAAGTATGGGTATAAATACTTTTTCACTACAGAAGAAGAAGTCCATGCTGTTTTGCCAAAATATATCATTTTTGACTCTTTCACTCTTGAGTACGAATATCAGTTTTACTTAACAGTGACTCTTCTTCAAAACACTGCAGCGGTGGATCTGTTTTCGGAGTAATGGGATATCGTCGTGATTTTTTTATTTAAGGTTCTCATTTTTTATTTTCAAGGAGTGGAATGTGACGTGGTTTGTCAATATGTCAATCAGTATATACGAGATCCTTATGATTGCCGAAAAGGTTACAGGTGTGTTTCATCAAGCCAAGATACACCTACCCCTAATGCAATAAAATGTGGTCTAGGAACCTACTTTGATCCTTCCATTCGCGGTTGTGACCACGAATCAAAGGTTGACTGTACGCTGAGCCCTCCTCCAGTTACATGCTTGAACCATCGAGAAAAAATCCGTGATCCCAACTACTGCACCAAATACTACGAATGTTTTGACGACGGAGCCGGTGGATTCTATTTCAACAAGCACAGCTGTGATGACGGATTTTACTGGCACATTTTGGCGAATCAATGCTGGCCCCCTGAAGATGTTCCCGATTGCACGACAAGTACATCACCATCAACCGAGTCGTCAACAACACCAACAACATCCTCAACAACAACCTCAACAACACCAACAACACCCTCAACAACGCCAAATGAAGAAACAACAGACAACAAGAACGTCCTTCTGATCAGTGAGTTTCATATTTTTGCAGTTATGCCCACAAAAAAATTTATACACATTCTACTTCAATAAGTGACAGCATACTAAAGATAAGTATTGAATATTAAATGAGAGAGGTAGACCTTCGAGACTCTTTGCAATGAACACAAAGAACATGTACGTTGAACAGAGCAAGAACAGTAGAATTACACACAAAGCTTTTTTGCATGCCAATACCACAGCATAGAATTCCTTTGTTCTAAAACGTTCCAATTTTGGACTGTGACAGATGGCTGAATTAATGCGTACAAGTCAATTTGAAAGTTTATCTTTATCTTTCTGAACATTTTTGCTCTCTAGATTCCTGTTTGACCGTAGTGGACGAAGAGGATGGTTCCCATGGATACTGGAGTAATGTTACTGACGATGACAACGACACCTGCGCCGATCTGCCGAGACACGACACTGTAGAGATGTTCCAGGAATTGAACATCAATATCAGCCGCGTCTCCCACATTGCAAACATGTCAATCAACGATGAACTCCTGGAGGTAGGAGTTCTTCTTACGATGAAAGATGTTGACAAGTGTGATGACAAGAACATACTGTTTTATGAAGAGCCACTGAACATTGGTGATTGTAGCAGTCCTATCATCAGAAGATGCGAGATGAAAACTGATGATGATGACGACAAAGATGATGATGATGGGGTTGAAGCTACCGATGGTGATGGTGATACCAACAATGGTAATGATCATGGCAGTCCTGATAACACTTGTAAATATTTGTGCAAATGCAGCAGTGATAAAGAGAGCTGTTCTCTATTGCTTGCACAGAAAGGTGGCACCAGGTCTCAAGGTTTATTTGTCTCACTCTGTCACCTAAACGTGTATCTGCTATATGATTAAAATGACATCGCGTTAAGCCCGCCACCGACTTACGTTACGGTACACAGAAATCGTATTAAAGAGAACGAAGGAGAGAACGAAAGAATTTCACGCTGTGCTTTTGATGCGCTATTGTTAAACTTCTGATACGAATTCCGTGTACTAAATACTTGTAAGAAAATAGCTGGTGCCAGAAAACAATCTGCTTAAGTGTAAATACTAATTTAAAGTTCTGGAACAATATAATTTCAAGCCGTGCTTTCCAGAGCATCAATAACACTGTGTGGGACGGGATCATTTTTGGTTAGACAAATATAATTTCTAAGGATTTTTTAAACTCCTTTGTTGCGCCTATTACTATTAGACTAGTAATCGTTACTGATTATTTTTATTGTTATTATAGAAGGAATACAAGCTCTATTGACATTTGAATGAAGACCATTTAATGGTTCGTTTAACGGTAACAATGTCAATACATTCCAATACAAATTCTCAATAAATGTTGATTGTTTCTCAGAATATGACGTGACATCAATAATCAATATTTGTGACCTTTAATGTCAATAAATATTGTGTGATGATGGGGGAAAATTAGTTAATATAATGCCTGACCTTTCAATTATTTCCACTCAATGTAATGTTGTTAAAGCTTCTTTATACAGCCCATCCCTCTTAAACCAAACCTCAAGTGCAACTCAAAAAAGGTTCAAGATAAGCAGAAGTTCGACTTAACAAGTTTAATTTAAATAGAAAATGTGCTAAAGGGAAATTTGAAAAAGTTCGAGTAAAGCTGAAAAACGAATTATCCGTGTTTGAGTACACTGTTTTTATCTTTTGCACATAAAAATATTTTATGATGGATAAAAAAAACCAGGTCGGGGTCCAGAATCCCCATAGGAGATCAACCGTCCTCCAACCCCAAAAGAAGGAAAAATCTTTAAATTTCTTTTTTAAAATAATAAATTGGATTAAGAATAAGAAAACGTTGTACCTTTGGATCGGACAATGAAACTTTTGGCAATTTTACTGTCGTTATAGTAATGTTTTACATATTATAAGAGCCCAATCAGAATCATGTGGATGACAAGCCAAAATCTCTATTTTCCGGAAATTTAATCAAGTAAATAAATAGTTAAAACGAAATTTTATATCGCTTTGAGTTGTAGCTTTAAACGTGGGTGATATATCACATGGCAAAAAAACCCCCAAATCCCAGAATGTAAAGCATCACAAACATGACTTAATCGTGTGTAAATAAATGTACATTAACATCGGCCTGCACAGTTTTCTGTTCTTTGAAAAATTCCTTTAGTCTCCGAATTTGTCTCTCAAACATCCTACAAGTCATTACATCACAGCAGACATTAAAGAACCATTAAATGTCAACCAATAAAACAGGAACTGACTTTAAACTCCACTTGACCGTGATGATGGGTCTTACAGTGGATTAACAGTAAATTAACTTCACTAGGTAGGGCATTCCTCTCAGAGCACTATCCATCAGAATAAAAAATATACACTGGATTTATGGCCCGTCAATTGCAGCATCCTAATGCCAGAAAAAAGCCCCATTAGCTTTGTAAAAGGGAAGTCCAATAAATCATCACAATAATCACTTGTGATGGAAAGATTGCGCTATTCCTGACGAAAATAAAATTCTGGTCACTTCATTTATTCATGGTAAAAGCAAAGTTTGACATGACTGTCGCTATTTTTTTTATTTATTTACTAAAATAGACTTTATTGATTTGCTCTTGATTTATGAGGCAGCGCATGAACGGATATGTTGTTACAGTAATATGTAGTCTCTTCCAACAATATTTTCTTCCGGGATACAAAATAAGAGACACATACATTAAAAAGTAATGTGAATAAATTGCATATAAGCGCTTACAAAGTTACTTCCTTATCCGCTTATATCGTTTGATTTCAATTTAATATCAGCAATTTACGCATCAAAAGTCAAATGTCAAAGCTCAGCAGCTTCAATTTTGTCATTGTAAGTCTGTCAGAGATGATACAGAGTTAAAGCAGGTCTCCAATTATAACTTTGAGACCCACATTTTCATATCATGAAATTACTGTTGGGAGGTCCAGCGCCGCGCAACAATTTATATATATGCTGAGCCCAATCAATTCAGTTGTTAAGGGGCGCTAAACTTTAAAGTCATATATCATTCTTTAGTCTTGACCCATAGGCTATTAGAACAGTATGGTTCTTTCGCATTTTGGATGTAAACATAGAGATCTTCATATGGGTCTTGAACACAATTCAGGTAAGCATTTACTGTCCCTGATATAGCCCTCACAATTAGCAAGGACAACAAAGACAGTTGGCATTTCAATGACATTTAATGGCATTTTAATCATTATGAATAATACAAGGAATTTGTATCAGTTTGGGAACAATGGCGCATCAAAAGCACAGCGTGAAATTCTTATGTCCTCTCTTTTGTTCTAGACGTTTCGAAACTGATACGGTGATGTCAAATATATAATACATAGCACATTTATTTGTCACTTGGCAAGGAATGGTTTTATTTTCTTTGTCAAAGTTTAAAGTTGTTGTAGTTGAAAAGCGGTTGAAAAACGGTTCGTGTACGACAGGAATCTGGAGCAAAATAAGCAATGCTTTTAACTGCTTCTCAAATTGTCTTGTATAGTTTAAACAGTCTGGATCATTACTAAACGAATAGCGCGAATTTCTGCACATTTTAGGAAAGCTTCTTCTCTTCATTCCTACGAAAGGAAAATCGTAGAAATCGTATCATTTTGGAAATGAAGAGAACAAAGGAGAGACCGAAAGAATTTCCTGCTGTGTGTTTAATGCGCTTTTGTTAAAATTTTGATACGGATTCTCAAATCATTAAATTCTATTCAGTTTTGGAACAATAGGAAATCAAAGGTACAGCATGGAACTTTAGTGTTTTCTCATTTCTTCTGTACGTTCCGAAATTAAAAGGAATTTATTGATTTGGTAAGCTATTAAAATCCCCAAATGGGATTAAGGTACAATTTCTTTCTCAATTGAAATCGCATGTTTTTAAATTGTAAAATAATACAGAACTAGTTAGAAATGCTTGGGAAATATTAGCTTTGGTTTACTGTCTCACTGGCCTCACAGAACAATAGACTTTCTTGTTCATCAATCGCACCACGTGGAGTTATTTTGTTCACGGGTAATCAAAATGGATCATCAATTGAGGAGCTATTAAAATAATGCTTTCAGCACGAACAGAGAGGTTTGTATTGGAGCATTTAACTGGTTAGGCTTTTATTGATTCCGATATTGAATGTGCATTTTTACAGATTGACTTTCCATTAACTACTGATAACTCTTCCCATGAGAATTACGCAGTTTTTGTGTTAAGTATATATTACTTTGCTGTCCCACGGTCGGACATAGAATTCGATGTTTAAAGGAAACCCATTAAAGTCTCACGCTCGAGTTGACACCGAGCTGAAAAAAAGTTTGTATTATTGGTGTACCGGCAGCTTCAAAACAAATTGCAGCTTTCAACAATTCCAACAACCGTGAGGAATGCAATATCAAATGTCGGAGTAGGAGTTAACAAGTCTGAAGGGAAAAAAGTTACATCATCCAAGATTCCTACTTGTGGGGAAAAATGTTGTGGCTGCTTATATTCTTTAACATAATATTCGGTAAGTTATTGGGTTTTTTTTTAAACGGCTTAGGAAAATTGCATTAAGTTAAAACCCTTTCGGCCCCAATAAATTCCATGCTATTTGCAATTTTCTCCCACAGAAGCACAGTGTAAAACTATTTATGTTTTCTCCTGTTATCATAAAAAAGACACATGTCGCTTATAATAATATTTCCTCAAATTTTCAAAGAAAACTGTGTTGAATGTTCGATACTGAAGGCAGAAATTATTTAGGTAGTGCTTGTACTGTTATCAAGTCTTTTAAGGGTTCCCTTGGACAATAATTTCAATACATGTAATTCTGATTTTACTTTCAAGCATAGGGTGAGTATTAAGCTACCTATCCAGCCTACACTGCAGATCATGAAATTACCATCAAAACTTTAAGGCACCGCAACCTACCAGCATTAGCACAACATTAAAATTCAATTGTTGAACATTTGATGGTAATTTCATGATCATATACCATATGATCTTATTTTCTATTTTAAAAGCTCTGCATTGTCTTAGAGCACAAGATAATCTCCAAGCAGGATTTGATGGCCAACTGTTCACTGCTGTGCTCTGGTACAGTGCTACGCCTGCGAAAAATTAAATTAAAAGCTAGGTCAGCCCAAGTGCTACCTTCACGCGTACATACAACACAACGCTTACTGCCATAACGTTATTAATAACAACGTCAAACCTATTAAAATGAAGGAGTGACGTCATAATCTGCACTCTACATGTCAGGATTCCGTGTGTTTGTCACATCATTTGACTGCCTAAATGTTCACGTAGTGCTAAAGATGATTTTTAGCAGAGAGTATAGGGCCACTTGAGAGGGACTTCTGATTGGCTAAGGGCCCTGCCTGGGGCCCTTAGCCAA
>JBCAUI010382623.1:0-14582 GCA_038406195.1 Haplosyllis anthogorgicola | reverse complement strand
CCCACTTGCATGTTTTTTATGAAAATTCTAAACTATTTTAAGGAAAAATAATGTGATACACAGTTTATTTTAGTCACATGGGTTTTTTCTTACATATTACATTGTTTAGGCATGAAATATAAATTAAATATTAAGGCATTTTGGGTCTTTGGAATCACAGTATGTGATGACGCGGTTCGTGAGAATTGCATATATAATATATTGGTCTGGGAAGGTAATATACCAAAATTTCACCCTTAAAGCATGATAGTTTGCAAAGAATATGAAATGTGATGCAGAAAAAAATACTTTTATGTAGGATAAACAACATTTTCTGTAATTTTTCTCATACCTACTCGGAAAAAGTTTACGATCAATCTCTTGCTATGATGGCAAAAAATTCCGTGAATCACCCCAAAAAAGGAAGTGCGCGTTAATTAGGGCATGCGCGTTATTTTGGCAATATACGGTATTTGGACCGAAAGGAAAAGGTATTTTAAATGGCTAAGTAGACGAAAAAAACACCTGAAGCTTAAGTGGATTTAGGTAATTAGTTAAAGGGGCAGATTTTATAAAATGGAAAGATATGTGTTTCGAAATCTGTGATGGAACATCGGATTTTTTTGATAATCGAGTGTCAGTAATTGTCGTTAGTAAAATACATGCAAAACAGTTTATTGGATCAACAGACGGTAAATGTGTAAATATTTGCAAAAATCTATATATGCATATTTTGCTTTTCGGGTTTTACACGTGTTTTAGCCATACACGAACAAAATATTATACCATGTCTTTTGAAACCACTTTAGAAATATTTGCAGATAAATTTCTTGTAAGTACGTGTATGTAGATATCACTTTATATGTTGTGCAACAATAGTTATATCCTTAAATTTCCTTTCGATTTGTAGGCTCTAAAATTGCCTGCAGAATATAAGAAAGGTCGGCTACTGGCGTACAGATTACTGTGTATGTCTCTGTTACGAAGACCGGATTTAGAAGTACCAATGCAACAGTTAACTCGGTTTTACAAGGTGCTACATCGTGGCCTTACACATGCTGATCAGGTATCTTCCTATAATTTTTGTTATTTACGTTAAATGCAAAACAAATGCATGTCAGGGTTGTGCCAATGTCATAAAACCACTCGTGCAGTGAAGTTGTGATAGCCGTTAAATTTGGGAAAATCAATGCAGAAATTTTAAATGTGAAATATATTTTCCAGGACACCAGCAGCGTACTGATACGACACTGCGGATCCCGGTTGTTTACACTACCTCTTCCAAGCTCAACGCTCCTCACGGACGATTTTATCCACGCTGCAAATAGTATAGCTACAGCAACTGAGCTTAGAGATGTAAGTTATGTTTATGTAATACATATTGATATATATGCGTTATTTGTGTGGAAAGGTGCAATCAGTGTAGAATGATGTAATTCAATAATAAATTTAGCCTATATTTTAAGTAATAGTGAATATTTTGTCAGAGTGTGCACTGACAGGAGTTAAAAGTACGTTAACGTTTATTTCTACTAGGCACCACGGCCAGATGCAATATCGGTACTTGGATCATTGTTGTGCTTTCCTAATCACTTCGGGAGATTACCTGTACTTCAACCTGCTGAACTGGATCTCAAAGTATCTGAAAGTAAAGATATAAAGGTAATGGATACATAATTTTTCAAAGCAAGTTGAACTTGGTGGTAGATTTTGGCTTGAAGAACGGTCGCTAGACTGATAAGGTTTTTGTGATTTTATGATATATGATCGTTCTCTGATTTGTAGGATGAACTTGTAACAGCACTGTTGAAAGCTGGTAAAAAGGAGCCGGCTGGTCTCGCAAGATGTATTGCTATCAGCAGTCTCGGAATATTTTTATATGAAGAATTGTCTCACGGGACTATGCATCAAAAGGCTAAGGAAGCGATCAATGTTTTATTAGCAACTTTACGGGTAAGCATATTTGAAAAAAATTGCAATAGTAGGCGGAATTAAAATGTTTCAATTTAAAAGTGGTGACATTTAGTAATGGAAAATTGTTCGTCATTTACAGGAAAGACAGAAGGTAGAAATCACATTTTACACACAATAATATTTTGATAGACTGATTGTTAATCACAAAGTTTTTATTTTAGTTTCTAAATTCGGTTTGAATCCGTTAAATGTATGATCACATAAGTTGATTCTGATATCGTAGCACAATTGGTTGTTGATTAAAAATATCAATAGATCTAGTACGTTTGAAAATTAAATTAAGATGTAATCACAAAAAATGCTAGGAAATAATGCAACCGGCAGACACTTTTAAGGTAGTTTATATTTATTTTACAATAAAGCAAGACTTCCCCTTTCATGGCCACCGAAATACGGCTAAATTTATTTAAGATATTTTGCATGTACAGTAGAACCTGCTTTAACGAGCCACTGCTTTGTGTAGCCATCTGGCTTTTACGGCCACTTTTTCAGTTTTCTTATATTTTCATGTAGATAGAATCGTCACTGCTTTCAAGGCCACCTGGAATTTATGGGCAATTTACATTATGAGTAAGGTTGGCCCCTCAAAGCGGGTTCTACTGTATATGTGTACGGATAACTGTTGGATCCGTCTTGATAACATTGACATTAAAAAATAAGGAAGAGTGTGTCATGTGTGCACTGTATATATGCAACATATATGCTCAAGAAAATAATACTAAGGATCTTGCAGTGTTTTGGGTGAAGGTGAAAGAAATGAACGCGAATAAAACACGATTTCCACATGAATGATAATCTTAATGAATTTTCTTTGCAGTTCAACAATAAGTTAGTGGCGCAGGTCGCTGCTGACATGTTGATGTTACTCTGTGATCACGTGGATGTGCTGCTTGCTAAGCAACCAGAGATTCCACGTCGTATAATTGAAGTGATAACCAATGTGATATCCAACCTTCTGCCTTCAACGGAAAACTCCAAATCTGAAGAGGATAAGAGGGTAAATTCAATGCAGTTACCTTTCAGTTGAAATACATTGCCGTTTAAAATGATTTTTGTCAATAGCAATTGAAATTTCCAAAATCAGGTTCGGGGCTACTGAACAAATACCTGGCTTTAAAAACCCAGTGGCAAGTAATCCTGGGTCCAAAACGGGATCAGTGATCTTACTACTTTGTTGGCCACTTGTTCCTGAAAAGCATCCCAAAAGTAATTTGTAATTGTTAACAAGACTCACTAACTTTCCATAACTGTTTTTTCTTTCAGTTATTAATAACTGTTATGTTTGTGTTACTTGAATGGTGCATGAGGCTTCCTATCAACATGCTTCTAGACACATCAGGAGGCCACAAGAGTCTCATCTATAAAACGTTTAGGGTAAGCTAAGATACGGTACACATAAGAATTCTTGGAAATTGCGTTGCAAAGTGTAAATTTAAAACACAGTTGTCGTTTTTACCGAGGAATTGTCATTACAAATATCGTTTCATTGCTTTATTTCAGGTGCTTAATTTAGTTGTTACCGGAACCCAAGGTACTTTAACGCCTCGAGGTAGTGCTACGTTTGCAGACTTCCTTCAAGAAGAAGACCTGGAAAATGTGAGAGACATCTCCAGTGTTCCATCGTCACCAAGGACTCCAATGGACATCCTACCTGAGTTTACCTCCAGACAGCGTAGATCCCCAACAAATAATCCAGAGGCATCGACTGGCATAGAATCTAACATGCTGAAATTGGTTGCAAGAACTGTGAGTATGATTATGGCTTCTTGCTTTACCTTAACACTATGCATTGAGTTGATCAAATATTTTTAACGCACTGCAAATTGAATACGAAAATGATTATCACGATAAAGTTACATTTTCAAAGGATATTTCAGGGATTTCAGGGTATGTGTGACCTCTAACTTGTGTAAAACGTGCTGAAGTGATGTTTTGTTCGTTTCAGGTGATGTGTCACATTGTAAATCATATGGGACATTTTCCAATGGGTGGAGGTGCCTCTCAACTCCACACAACTGTACAGGAACACCATGATATAAAAGAAGTCTCTCTCACCGAACTGTCAGCAGAAGTATTTAATTCTCCAAGTGTGCAAGTAAGTGTCAGTATGTAGTGCCTGACGTGTAAGCATGTAGTTTATTTGTCGTGATGAAATTCACGCACATATCGTTAAACTTTGTACATGAAATATTTTGTAATCAATATTTCACTTTGTTTCTTTCAGTTCTTCGTTGTAAATAATTCTACTCTAGTCTCCTTCGTAGAAATACCTGGACTGGTAAGTGTCATCTTTTTGTTTCTGTTTATATTTCAATTAAGAATCAAATTTACTGAAGGTGCTTATGCAATTTGTCACAATTCTTTAATCAAAAGCAATTTGTCACAATTCTTTAATCAAAAGCGAGGAGTTCCAGGGGGTGGTGTTACGGCAGGCCTAACAACAGGTAAAACAGTGACAAGGGTTATTGTGCGTGATGTGGTGGGAAAGTTCAGCTGGGACAGCACAGTGTTATACGGACCACCCAGGTGCAGAGCTGGATCTTATCCTGCAGGTCAGTACATAAATCGCTCGCATCTTATATTAGATTGAGGTAATATAAGTTTTCCAAGTTTGAATCTGGCTTTTGCCTTGTTGTCCATAGAAATCACTTATCAATAGATAATTAGACAATTGCAATTGGTAGGGAAATACACACAGCACAGTTCACAAATAATTCCATGTCAAGAGCATGAACGATTTTGAGAATTTATGTAAAAGGCCAAACGCATCTGTCAATACCAATCGTAATTTTTGGGTACCCGTTTACCTATCAATTTTATGTACGAAATTTAGAATGAAGAAAAAACTATTGCGATTATGCTAAATAATATTAAGATTGGCAAATAGTGTCAGTTGCTGATGGAAAATGAATAAAAGAAAGTGTGTAACAGGTCTCCGTCTGTTTGGTAAATTTAAGTACTAACCAAAATGGCCTACTTTGCATGTTTAGTAAATTTAAAATCGTTTGGCATGGTGTTTGGAAATATTAAATGTTATAAGAATAAACAAACTAATGGCATGAGAAACGTATTTGGAGTGTGATACATAGAAAATGTTTTATTTTTTGTTTACAAAACTTCCCCAATGGAAACATGTCACATAATCCTCCACTGGAGTTTTTGTTAAGTATTTAAAGGTATGTATTCAATGTAAGATAATGCATCCTATTTCACTGAATGTGTAAAACTTGTTTCTCTGTGCGGTCTCCCAGAAATGTCTTATAAAAAGGTATACTTCATGGAAAATCCAAAGGGAAAACGTAGAAGCGATTATAGTCAGAAAAGAACTGACAAACTGGACAGGATATTTTAAAAATTACTTAAAATTGAGAAATTAAATAGTAGTCGTATAAAAAGTGTCAAGTTGTTTGCACGTGGGGTAAATAAAAGGGCAATAGTTTACTTTGGATTTTGTGCATGGTTTACACAGTATCTGTAGATCTTTGCTTTAGGCAAAGAAAATCTTTTTATTTCTTTTGTCTCCCTCCTAATAAAGTACTAAGAATGCGTGTGCATGGACCCTTATACTTTCAGTAACAAATATAAACATGTTTTTAGGGAATTTTCTTTTGATAGTATTACACAGACTGCGATTCTATGTGGGCCAGGGAGGGTTTGGTTATTTAAACTTCTTGCACTGCTTTTGGAAACGATTTGCTGTTTGCTAAAAGGGACTGTGTAAATAAGATTTTGTTTCCGTATTTGTGGGATAATTTTATGTGAACACACGTTTTTATTTATTATCAAGCACTTCTAGATGTTATGCAGTGAGTTAATAAAGAGACCATAGAGCCATTTAAACGCTCTTTTCTAACCTACCTATAATACTTTATATGCCTTAACTGTAAGATTAACACCTTTTAATTTTATATCAGATTCATGTTTATCTTTACATTTTAAATACATAAAAGCTCAATATGAAATATTTTTACAAAGTTTAATATTTCTGCTTTTTATTTCAGCACCTCAAGCAATTCTTCAAATTATTGAAGATATCGATCTGCTCGGAGTACCTGCTGCTGGAGAAAGTGTGGACGGACAGTCTATCGGTGAAGGGAGTGCGTCCCCAGGAAGTCATTCACCGCAACAAAGAAAACCGCATGAACTACCCGTGTACTCGGCAAGCAACAAAGATGAGCTGGACAACTTACATGATGTAAGGCATTTATGTGTGAACTGGTTATGTGAGAAATATGTTTAATGTATTCTCGTACAGTAAAAGTCAGCGTTGACGGTTGAAATTCACTTAGACGTTTTGAATTGGAAACAGGTTATACGAAAACAGTTGCAATTATGTTTTTGATTTAGATGCTGAGCTACATCGGCACGACGAGCCCCGAATGCGTATTGCATCCAGGTGAAGCCCTCAACATTCCATTCCACCCACCTGGCAGCCTGACGTCATCCACACAAGAAACTGTTATAGACATGGTGTTGCAAGAAAAATCACAAGAACTCAAATACTTTGACAAGCATAAAGAAAACCCCAGGTACAGTAAGAAGCAATCAGTCGTTATTGAAAGTCACAGATTTGATGATGCATGCGTAAATTATATCATTGTGTAACAATTTGATATTTGCGAATAATATAAATACTTATTTGTTGTCATTGCAGCATGGTGGCCATGGCAATGGACCCAATGGAGAACAGAGAATCATCGTCACCATTCCAGTGTTGTAGATTGTTTCTGAACCAGCTGGGCTTCATGCAGTGGGGAATGAGACCGCACTTTGATCTGTTGAAGAAGAGTGAAAAGCTGCTGAGAGAGCTCAAGCATTTAGACAAGCAAATGTGGTATGTGATCATATCTTTTGGAGGGAGAAGACGCACCAAAACCTTTGTGTTTCGTCTCAAACCAATAAACGATACTTCTTGTTGAAATAAGCATAAATCATGCAGAATGTAGGCATGAAGTTATTTCAAGATATAATGAGTGATTGTTCCATTTCAGTCGAGAAACACACAAAATAGCAGTGATCTATGTGGCAAAAGGGCAGGAAGACAAACAAAGTATCCTCATGAACACTCATGGTAGTAAACAGTTTGAAGACTTTGTCGGCGGTCTTGGCTGGGAGGTTAGTTATCTGCTTGTGTTGATAGCTGTACACACTTATTTATGCACGATAGCCAGTCCATTTCTATTACATGAAAAACCGTTTAACAAAATATGTAAATTTATCCTCAGATTGACTTAGAAAACCACAATGGTTTCATTGGAGGTCTCCAACGGAATAAGAGCACGGGTGAATCGGCACCGTATTATGCTACATCACAGATAGAAACAATCTTCCATGTATCAACCAGAATGCCTGCTGAAACAAGTGAGGATCAACATAAAAAGGTAAGTAATTAGCAAGAAAACAATGTAAGCTTTCGTACCATCAGGTTTATGCAAGGACTACTTTCTCTTTTCGAATTTAATTAAATCCCTTTTTTGCTTCTTTTTCAGCTGCGACATTTAGGCAACGACGAGGTACAGATTATTTGGTCGGAACATACGAGAGATTACAGGCGGGGTATTATACCGACAGAGTTTGGGGACGTACTCATCATCATTTATCCACTCCACAATGGACTCTTTCGGATTCACATTAACAGAAAACCTGAGGTACAATCTTTACTTTGTGTACCGGGAAACGTTTTAGCGATCGTGATTTATTTCATATTTGAATCCGTTCCTCCAACCCTTTAATGTGCAATCCGTTTATTTACAGATACCGTACTTCGGACCTCTGTTTAATGGTGCAATTGTAGACTGGAAGGTTTTACCAGGGCTTGTGCGGGCCACAGCCATTAATGCTAGTCAAGTGATGAGATCGCTTAAACCTTACTACCAGTCATTGTATCCTTTACGAGCCATTGCAAAGATATTGTTACACACGAGTATTGAACAGCAGAGATTATTATTCTTACGAATTTTAAAATTTATTTGTTGTGCATGCAGTATTTACATAAACCTTAACAAAACTTTAGCTTTGAGGAGCGAGCCAAATACGTTGAATCAATAGCCAAACAACACAAAGACCCAGTCATGTTTGAGGAGTTTGCTGCACTAGTTTTCGCTCCTGTGCTTCCTCAAGGTATGAATCTTTCGTTTAAGGGTAAAATCCTAAAATTCATGATAATAATGCATTACATGCATCACACCATTAATGCAGATAAGGTTTCTAATCATTTGGTTGCTATTGAACATACAATTTATATAGCCGTACAGTTATCCAGTATTGCATGTTTGCAATTCTTACTATTCAGGTTTAGACGTTATAGGTGGAATGACTCATGCATCGGGCCAACTGCATGTCAACTCTGATCACTTCACTGATGAAATGGACGGAGAGACGTTGTTGGAATCAGGGAAAATGTCGCCCCAGCCATCACACAAATCTTCTAAAGGTATTATTGTAAATGCCTCCACTTTGGACAAATTCCAGACAACCGGGTCGTGACTTTTCGCGTTCAGTATGTAATATTAGTTAAGCTATCTTTAAAACTAGACGTGTCTGGAAGTTGCTCTTCGTACAGGAAATCTATAAGTAACGTAACTTCTTTCATCGTAACTGGATGTTGAGTAGCTATATTGTTGCTGCTTTGTAGCAGGCGTTTACTTATGAACTGAGAATGCTATGGAAGCAGTGGTGGTAATTTCTTATCTTTCCTTTCTAGTGAAATACAGTGAAGGTCTCTGTCTCATGAAAACAATTTTCCAGCCTTTTGGAAAGTAGCAGCACAAAATTGACCAGACCTTCTCAGTTTCACATTTGTATCATATGTACTTTCTACGACCAAACTGTCAAATATCATAGTGTACAATTCTTGATGCTTTGTTGATTTGCTAGCCGTGGACCAGAGAGCCTATCTGTCGTGGCCTCCAGCTTTTTCACTGCGAAAACGAGTCACATCCTTAGAGTTCTGAGGTATTCCCGCTGAACACCTGTACACTAGATACGTGTCATAGCTAGCTTTTGTGAATAAAATGTAAACTGATAGTAATAGAAACCGGCAACAATTGTGTTACGTGCATCACACCGTTAATTTAGTCATCTTGCTTTCATATTTTCAATAATAATGTCGTACTATGGTGTCTTGGTTTATTCGTTAACAAGGCAGAGCTAATTTACTATATTTTAACAATGCAAAATGGTTAAATAAATGGTGTGAATACATGTATTGATGTGTATTGAAGACCCGATGTTCGTAGAATGCGTAAAGTTTGGCATGGTCAATGTTACACTGTAAATTTCTCTACAGTGTACAAAGTTTTATGCCTGTTTCTGTAGAATTTATAAGTAATTTTGTTGTATTTTGTTTCAAAGCCAAATTGAGGAAATTAAACTCGAACAAATTTTAGGGGAAGAGTAAGTAGTTCGTGTTGAAACATTTGGTGAAGTCGATTTCAGTGTTTAGAAAGTGCACTGACTTTTACTTCAAATTGAAGTGCATTATTCCTGCTTCAGTTATAAATTCCTTTTTCAATTTACGTTATAATTTTTATGTAGCATACAACTTACATACAGCATTACCACTGAAAGGATCACTTGTGGGGAAAATAGTCTACCTTTTTGGCTCATTTGGCATAATTGCCAAAGAGCCTACAGAATCATGAATTGTCCATCGTCGTCGTCATTGTTGGTGTTGGCGTTGTCTGGGCACACTCACCCTGAGCACACTATTGATCATAGAACCTTCATATCTTGCACACATATGCACCTGTTTCCTATCTCAAAGCCTAGCAACAATTAGGTTGCTGTGACCATTATTCTCAAATTGACAGCCATATTTGTTTTTTTCTTTGAACCTTTCTCCTGGACATGCAATTGATGATACAAACTTCATATTTGGCAGCCTTATGCATCTATATACCCTCCTTATTTCCTGTGAAAATAATATTGATACCACCAATATTTGCAGTTTGGCAGCCATATTTGTGTTTTTTCTTAGGTCACTTATTTTGGATTTGATCTAAGACACTTTACTTGATTCCATGTGATATTGAGACTCATATTGTCTTAGTTAATGATAATGCCAAATGAGCTCAGGTCCATCTGGACCTATTTTTTAGATTTCTATTAGAATAGTGTAAAATAATGAGGGCGAACGTGTGCTTAACTTCTGATATTTACCTTAATAAAATTATAATTCTGTACTGCAATATTTTGTTTGTGAAATGGTATGTGGTGGGACTTTATTTATGGGAAACTTTCCTCATTTTTGTGTTTTTTAAATTGTACACAACAGTTTTACCGTATTTAAGTTTACAGTAAAATTAAATACAACGCATGAAAACGCTGAAACTCCACGTGTATTTCTAGTGAAATCAGGACCGGGGACGGCGGGAGTTGGTTGGCTTGAGAGGGGTGTTTGTTTTTTTACCCTACCCAGCCATACCTTAATACGGCTACAGGCTAACGTTAATTTTTCATATAACTCCTAATTGGACAACACGGCTGTTAAATTTTTGCTTCAATACTTTACGTTTGATGTTGTACAAATGAGCTACCTACAGCTATGTGCTTCAGGTTTAGTAGTTTATTTGGAGCAACTACTTACTACACAGTTGTTGACTAGGAAGATAAACTTGGGATTATCAAGTTTTTCGAAGTTTCTATAAAATGAGTGCATGAAGTAGAGAAAATGTAAAAGGAATAAAGCGTTTAAATATATTTATGGGTGGAAAAGAACGTCAGTATTATCTAATTATTCATGTATTTCGAAAGTATGTGATCATGCGAACAGAATGTAAATATACTGAGATGAGATGTGCGATCATTATTTAAGGCCCAAAAATTCAGTGAAGTATACCATCTTTTTTGTAGAAGAGAGTGGTGGCGGATTCAGCAGACGTTTGTCCTTTGGGAAGTCGAAGAAATCTGTTACGAAGCAAGTACTCGCAGCACAACAGCAGCAACAGAGTAATGGAACACCACCAGACTCCCCAGTACAAAACGTCAAAAATAGAAAATCTTGAGTTGACAATCAATGTTTGTTATGTTACCAGCATAAACTTTTATCACCAGGAGGGATACATTACCTACAGTAGGTAATCTGCCGTGAATGTTGGACGCAGAAATTTTCAAGGGACAGGCATCCAACTCAATTGAAAATGTTCAACTGCATATGTTTGGCAAATCGAATAAAAATCTATTGCGGATTTTTGGAAAATCAATTACTGTTTTTAGATCAACAGAAGACATATGCGGCATATGTACATGTACTTGTGTCAATGGCTGGGTATCAATGTAAAGCGTATTTGCCAAATATTGTCAATATTGTAATGGAACCGTGCAATTCTACAATGTTTTATTTATTTATTTTTTGTACATATCAGATTACGATTGTCAAAAATTGTTATTCGTACTTCTGCTACTAAATGAAACAATAGTTTCGTATCTTTATGTAAAGCTGATGTCAAAATTAAAAAGAAATTACATGTGTTTGTCAAAAAAAACCCAATTAAATATCGTTCTGAATTGATGGAATTGAATTACGTACTATTTAAAGTCAGATTTAGGATAACATATTTAAAACTATAATGTGCAACTACAATTTATACCAAGCAGTTGAAGAAAATACGAAACTCTTGTGCATAGACACAGTTAGTCTTGATCACACTAAACTCCGATGAGAAGCAGCCCACACTGATGAGCAGTTTACCTCGTGTAAAACTATTATGAAAAGCTGAAGGCTGATTGATAAAACTACATAGGGTAAACTATCTTGCAAATTGGACATTATTTTAAGGTATTATGTACTAAGGAAAGTGAAACAACTTTGGCTTGCAATTATTTAAATTAATAATTGGTGCTATTTAATATCCTTGTAATTACCTTCTGATTGCGATTTACATGCAAGTGTGATCTCGCACAGGAGGCATACTAATTTAACACGATAAACATTTCTGTTAATTGATAATTGTCAATGTGCCTAAAAATATTGAACCACTTGAAATCTGCCCAAATATGTTTGCTTGATTATCAATATTATTCGTTGATCAATTTTGCCTTATGACATTAAAACTTTCAAACTACTTGTATAACAGTGATTGAAACTCAACGTGCTGTGAAATTCATGTGGTAAAATGTAACAGTGCTCAAATTACACCAACTGTATCAAGTGCCTTGTGTTCTTCGAAAATTTCATTTAGAAGATATTACTGGTCAGAGAAGATGGTTAACGGGCATGTTCATGTCACCAAAGAATCGGGTACTGTGACTAGCACTGTAGTTATTTACTTTCTACACATATTTAAATAGTTTTCTTTCTGATGACTTTTCTAGTCAATAGAATTAGAAAATGAAATCAGCCCGTACCTAAAGCAGCAACAGTAGATGAAAGCCCCTCTCCCATTTCTCCTCGCAGAAAAGTAGAAAAGTCAGAAAAAAGAGAAAAGTCGTAGACACAATCCTTGAAATTGTTTGAAAAAAAACCAAACACTTTCCAATTTTGGGCAAATAAATTTTTATTTGTGTATACATAACAATGTCCGTTTTGAAATAGTACTTGTTTCATGTTTGGTGCTTTGTTGTTATTATTTATTCACTACTTTTATTCTAGTCTATAACGGTAGCATCTTAATACCAGTAAACAATTTAGAGCAAACTTCCTGTTCAGCGGACACCCATACATTTCATGGATGTAAAGAAATGTCATCCATGTGTAAAATTGTCTGTGACAGCAAATTTTGCGTATGTAGAGGTCTGAGTTCCAAAGTTGAGATTTGCATTTCTATTTTGATGGGCATTCATTGGTGAATTTGCAAGAATAAAATGGACATGTTCATTCCCTATGGTCACATATCAAAGCGAAGATAGTTACGTTTCAGGAATTGTGTAATCCCCGAGCCATTGTTCAGTTCTATGTAGCAAATATTATTTGTTTACAATATGCAGTACTAGTGAAGAACATATTGAATGAGAGGCTGTGCAATAGTCAGTTTCTATTTATGTTTCACCATATAATATTTGTTATGTCGTGGACATTTTACCATGTGAAAATGCACAGAAAAGCTTTCGTTTAAATTCTAGGAACTTGTTTCTGTTCGTATCAGACATAACCTATTGTTTGCCTAAATACATTCATAATCATTCCTGCATTATTTTCAAATTATTTATGTTTTAGAGTTTAGGAAATGTATTTTATTTCTACACTTCATACAAGCAAGGTGGTCAAAATTTTGTGTATAATATACTCCATATAAAACAATCATGATCAATAATTAGACAATGTGTAATTTGTATATACGTGTACAAAACAATAGAAATCTTTATATTACCCAAACAGTTGGGCTTCGTTATGTGATTGACAAGATTATAAAAATTTTAATAAATATTATTAAACAGCATTTTTCCCGTGTCTTCTTTTTTGGGGGGGGGGGGTTATGAAAAAAATTAACTTCTTGCATAATGTGGAGTCTTTTATTATGCATGTTGTATCTGGGGCATAAACTGGAATACTCAATGTTTTTGTGCATGCATGAGCTTGATAGAGTAGTTGATATTATTTTGAAAACTATAAAATCATTTTTTAAATCAGCCTACAGGCCAACGGCCCATCTTTATTAAATCTATTGCATTCTTTACATCGAAATTCAGATACGAGGACTTCATGGTAAAGGCAGCTTGAAACACCCCTTGCAATTAAATGTAATTCTCGTGATAACTGGGTCTACCTGGTGATTGGCGTAAAATCAAAACTAGTAGCAAGAACAAGAGACCAATTGAAATGTTATATATTTATTAAATTAATTTGTAAAAAAATGGTAATTGAAAAATATAATCTTAAAATCAACAACACAAGATATACCCATCTATAAATGTGACTTTAAGTGTCAGAATAATTCCCTAAAACTTGCATGACAAGAAAAGGTGATTTTTAAATGGAATAGAATATAAACATTCTTCCGATGGAAATAAAATGGTCTCTGTACAACAGCACGATCATAAATATATCTACAGAAACTGTGTACATTTATCATTAGACGAATGGAAAATTATATAATTTGTACATATTTACAATCGCAATGTCGTGCGATACTTTTCGTTTGTTATTAAAAAAAAATAATACAAATAATATTACAGCTACACATTACAACCACACAAAAGTACAATTTAGTCAACACATGGTATTGACAAATGCAAAATAACAAACAATAATGCTGCTTATTTTAATGTTTCGGACACAGACAATAGCATTCTCAAACAACGTTCTTGGTAAAAAGCAGTGTTCCTGCATGGTCAATCGAAGTGATGAAAAATACTGTTTTGCGGTAAAACACTCGAGCTACGTTCTAACTTCTGACGCTTAGCTGCTTTTGACGAAGAAGCAGGCACACTGTTGGGTCTCTTGACAGGCTACAAATGAAAGCAAGAATAGTATCATTTTAAAATAATTAAATAAAATTATACTTGGCTCGGAATGCAGCAATGAAAGGAAGCCATTTTGTACAAAAAGTTCATATACACATCTTCAAGTACAGAACAAAAATGATTTTGCAGTCACTGTTATGTACCTATGACAAAATAGGTCCAGATGGACCTGAGCTCATTTGGCATTATCAAAAAACTAAGAAAACCTAAGTCAGATGAAATCTCTA
>JBCAUI010382512.1:0-14585 GCA_038406195.1 Haplosyllis anthogorgicola | reverse complement strand
AAACGAAACAGACGATAACCATCAAAATAGAAACCAAGACAAAACGAAAATTTCAATTTCAATTTCCACTCCATGATGTTGTTTTCTTTGGATACCATTGCTATGACATTCGACAGACTAGTAGTTGCACAACTACTTTTTTCATTTTTTTGTCTTTGTTCATGCAATGACCACCAGTGTATAATATTCTGAATAGACTGTTAGAAGTTATAACATCGTATTATTTTGCTTCACATTTCAGACGATATCGTGACGAGACGGACTGGTGGTGACAACTAGCGGAGAAACAACGCACTATTACTCATTATTTAGTAAGTTGATATTTTTGCCATTCCTCATAAAATATCAGCCTCATAGAATGTCCCGTGTAGTGTAGTGGTTCCCAGACAGGATAGACACTATCTTAGTAAATCACAGACCAAGGTGTTAAATTGGTACCAGCCTCATGTGGGAAGACAGGCTGGGAGTGCTGTATGATTTACGAAAACTGTCTTCGAATACAGAGGTGTTAAAGCAAATCCATATGAAGAATTATTATTGAATTTCACATTACTTTGCAGTGGCTTTGTTTAATTTGTTGAAAACAGTGGCATCGAATTTATACAATCCCAAAACATCCTAATGTTTACACCTGGAGTGAATTGCTGATTTACATGTTTACTTGTATAAAATCAGTGCTGCTTTGTTCAACTAATTTTACATAAAAATAATGCAACACAAGTTGTTAGCATCATTTTGGTCCACATTATTTGTGTTATTAACTAAAACTTACGACAAACATTGAAAAACAGGACGTTGAAAAAAATGCAAGGATAATGTGTCATTTGTGTTGTAATGTAAATTTATACGTGGATGTTGTATATTTTATATTGCAATGAATGAAATACACGTTGTAGCAGTCTCAGATGCGTGCCGGTCTCAGCTGCGCTGAGAAATTGAAACGTTCATTTATCTACAATATTTGCTACATGACATTTACAAACCATATTTATCTATTTCTGAGAAATGCAAGGTAATGCCAACACAAAGTATGTGAAAACTAACTTTCCACAACTGTCTACGCAAATTTCAACTATTTACCCAGATTGTTATCTGAGGAGCATGATTGGGCCATGGCTCAAATGCGCCCCCTTTAAAATTTATTTTCGAGGCGCGCAGATGAGCCGGCGCACATTCTATCCTAGTACAACGTGACCATTTAATGTATAGTGATTGAGTTTCTTTGGTAAAAAGTACGAAGAAGAAATGGTATTGCCGAGAGAAAATGTTAACACGCATATTCTGTGACATGAAATGGTAATGTTCGACAAAGATTTAATTTGTATGTATATTCAAGGTTTATTGTTCTTGAAATCTCATCATTATAACGTTAAGTGCGGTAGGTATTGATTTTCGTTTATCAAAATACAAAGTCAAGAAATCAGATGTTGGCCAGACAGGATATAATCAAGGTAAGTGAAACGAACGTCTTATTTAAAGGCAAATATGTAAAAGATCACTTCAAATGGCTGTACTTTTGCCCTTATTTCATAGTTAATTTGCTATCTTTATGAAAGACAATAAAATGGGTCTCAAAAGACAATGCTAAAATAACCAAGAAGATGATAATTGATTGCATTTTGGTGTCATATGGTTAAATATACTGAAAATAAAATGTGATAGATCGATAGTCCTTAAAGAAAGATGGAATTTAGCATAATGTAAAATATTTGTTTACTTGCAGATTCGTTTGTGAACAGTCAGGAATGGACGTTAGCGAGATCGGTGCCGGACCTAAAACTGGTGAGAGATTGCTTTTTAAAATTTGCGTTTATGTGGATTTTGACGACGTTTTGCCAAAATAAATAAAGTGTAATGTGACCCGTGCGTGAACCTGGTGATTACTTTTACTAATTAAACTAGTAATTAGTTATATAAGGGCAATGGGGGCTTAGTGCGTACAATGCCACGAACAGCAATAATGTGTTGACAGCTAATATCCAGGGCCGATTAATGTAATGGAAAATAATTAGTAGGTGACAGACTGGTCTTAATTTGAGTCTCATTTGCAGATGCACTTTTTGATAAGAATAGGTCCGGAATTTACCGAGACAAAGAGTTTGATATTTTTGCCCAGACAGACAATTTCTGGTAATTCTAAACCATGTATCTCCACAGCAAAGGATTTTGGTTTAATAAGTGAAAGAAACCTTTTTGCGCAAAGCTATGGGTGAAATGTATTGCGAGATTGCCCGTCAAGGAATCCTTTTATTTTATTAGTGATGGTTGTCAAAACTGCAAGTCCGAATGACAGGTTGAAATTTAGGGGAAAAGGTTTTCATATCAATTCGGATGGTCAATGACTTCTTCTTAAGACATTGTCCAAATGACACTGGACTTATCTGCAAATAACTGTTTAACACTGATTTAAAAACAAAAATGCAGAATTTTTCTTTGGAAAGAGACCATCAGTAAAATATTGACGTTTTATGCAATTTTGGACAGTCTCCCAGTAAGTATTGCAAAATGTTACTATCTAAAATCCTCGTACTAAATGTCTAATTTACATGTACATGTGTTTTATCATCATGCTGTATAAAAAAATTAATGGACATCATTATGCTTAAAAATTTGCAAGTAAATTGACTTAATTTTCGTATTGCTACAAACTAAATGGGCACAGAGCTTATCGTGTATGTATGGGCAATTTTTGAAACCCACAATGTTGCATTATTCATAGTATTAGCAAATAAACATTGAGCAATTTCCCAAATTGTTTACATAATATCATGCCCTTGTTCCCAATTACTTTCTGTGTTTGGCATTGATATGTACGCTTAACATTAATAGTATGGGGGGAAAATTTCAACTGTTTTCGCACTTGGCTAAATGTAACCCCCTGGCTACAAGTACATAAATCACCTGAAAAGGTACCAAATTTACTATAACCTACTATTTTCTCGGTACGTGGCCTCGGAAGTTGGCACAGCTAAACATAAAATTATGAACATTTAAACAAATGGCCTCTAAACTGGAAAAGAACGGTTTACGTTGTGAGCACTTATTTGGGAGCGTTTTGCCCGACAAGTTGAATATAGATGTTTAGATTGATACGAACTTTTTGGCAATTATCACCACCACGGCCAGCTGGCCTCAAAACATCTTGTTTTTAAAAGGAAAAGATAATAAAGACTTGGGGTGGCAGTTGCCAAACAATATCGTTCAGAATCCTGAGAAATACTCGACGGAAATTCTGTAATCAAATTGCCAGCGGTGAATGAAAACAAAGACTAAGCATAGTCCGATGAAGTGGTGAAACAAAGACCACAGAAAAAGAAAGAAAGAAAAGAAATTGGAAACAAAAGCAGGTGTATTTTTACGATTTTAGTAAAAACAAAGAAAATCGATTTTGTGTGAAGTAAAGTTGCTTATGTTGCCTTGTATCTTTTAGCTTTGACCTTTCATTTAATAATCTCGACTCCAAAGTTGAACGCCTTTCTTTCAACAAAAATTATACTTTGGAAATTTTGCACAATGAACAACGAGGCAGTCCTTTGTTTGATAACTATTTACCTTAATCAAAAACACGAGTACCAAATGCTGTTTTGAAATCAAATAGCCTCTCATTTGTTAACATAACCGATAAAATGTGACATATTGAAGAGGAGCTAAATTACCGATATCTTCGCACTATCATTAGAATGTTCAACCCGCTTTAAGGCTTCGTCAATGGGAGTACCGTATTTACCCGAATTGGGGCACCCTCTCTAATTGAGACACCCCCTCCTTTTGGAAACAAAATTAATTAAGCAATTTCTGGTTCAACAGATATTTGTGATCAATATCTTGTAAAAGAGAGTTGTATTGTAATCAAAGTTAACTTCTGAAAATGTTAAAATCTCTTAATACACATCAATTTCGGCAAAAAATTTATGTTAAGCCACAATTAAATTTAGGTTTTACAATTTTTTAAAAGAGGCACCCCATCAAAATTTGGTCTTGGCACCGGGTGTCTCAATTCGGGTAAATGCGGCACATTTTGGTAGGTCCGAACAACATTTTTGATACATTTCGCTTATGAATTGTAGTGCCA
Source organism: Haplosyllis anthogorgicola (assembly GCA_038406195.1). Lineage (NCBI taxonomy): Eukaryota > Metazoa > Annelida > Polychaeta > Phyllodocida > Syllidae > Haplosyllis > Haplosyllis anthogorgicola. The sequence continues at coordinate 10,513 of JBCAUI010382512.1, read as the reverse complement.
CTTAACCTGGGTCACAGCCAGAAATGCAGCCACGTCAAGGGACATTTGTATCTTTTTCTTTCTATCAAGTGGAAAATTGAGGTTAGAATAACGTTGAAATTTGAGCTGCACTGGATAAGAAGTGAGGTTGTCAGTATGTGGGTTCAAGAGATGCTTATGATATTGAGACTTGATTGAGAGGCTAATGTATTTAAAACTGAGACGTAAATTATGCGTTTAAGGTACGCTAAAGAGAGGTAGAAAGAAAGGCTGTTTCAACAGCATTTCAATAGCATTTCCAAGGAAATGTGGACAATGTTAAATTTAAAAATAAAATTCCATACTTCGGCACACTTTGACAAATGTGTAAGACGACATTTCATTCCTGAAATAGCCAGCGTTTATTCCAAATAAATAAGCGAATACATAAAATGAAATAAATAAATACCGTCAAAATGATAAATGCGCGTGTATGTTTCTGACTTCACAGGCACACAAGGCACCAACGAATCATGGAAGTGAAATTTGTATTGAAACTTTTTGCATTTCTTCTTCGTCTTCTCACATGAAAACCTTCAAAAAGTTAATTGAAACAATGAATTACGTCGAAACGAGCAAATAGAGCAATTCATTGCAATCTACATGTATATTGCAGATACATCACAATTCCCACTCCTGTAGCCTGTGGGAATATGCGCACATGGTATTCATATAATGCAATCAAGTATCGTTCAGTGAAAAAACAAAGGTCTTCCAGGGTCCTACGAGGCGAAGTTTTACACAAGTAGGAGAAAGCGCTTTTTGATAGCGCTTTGTACCTCGCAAGTGGATTTTGTTGTTATGCGGAAAGTTGCGTCCGTATAAAGTGCGTCGTAATTGCTTCACCGAGAAAAAAGAAATTAGTTATTTTTAACATTTAAATGATGTCATTTTGAGAGAATGGCTTGTGTGTGATAGGCAAAGTTTAGCAAATCTCCATCCAACCAAAGGTAACCATCCAAGGAAACTGAGCAAGCTCAAAATCAAAAATATCAGTGGCTCCAAATTGGTTGTGCACTGGTTCCGAAAAGTGACTGCGATGGTTGTCATCAACAGATGGTTGTCATCAACGTCCCTTAGTTCCAGTGGTAGCATTTGATCGTTTTGGGGAAGTGGATTTCATTTCGGAAATTCGATGACGCAACTTCAATTCAGTTTCATTCGACTCTGTTAAATATGCGTTATTTTAATTTTTTAGGGAATCTTGGGTTCGATCCACAGCGGGAAGTCTGCGCTGGTCCACCGCTACCTCACCGGGTCCTACATGCAGGAGGAGTCACCTGAAGGTAACACTTGTTAATCCGTGGAATGCATTTGAAATTCAAAGTACAAATTGTGCACTAATATTAGATATTTGAAATAGTAATTGAAGTGGAATTTAGATTTTCAAAGAAGAGCCTATCAAAATTATGTAAAATTACTCCCCAAGCAATATTATGAAATTCATTGAATCAAGTTCGCAATAAAAAGGTGGAAACCAAAGTGTCAACTGCGTTATTTGATTTCAGGTGGTCGTTTCAAGAAGGAGGTGGTACTGGACGGACAGAGTTACTTGCTGCTTATTCGGGATGAAGGAGGGCCTCCGGAAATGCAGGTTTGTATAAAATAAAATTACGTACTGAAGCTTTATTTAATGAAAGTGGGACTGTTGAATTCAAAATGACCTGCATTTCCATGATTCTCTCAAACACTGAAAGATAAGCCTTTACAAAAGGTGGTCCACATCAAATTTGTGCGCAGACACAAACGTGTGACATAGATCAGTTAACACTAGGTTGTTTGATTGGTAATGCTTTATATTTTTGACAATTTGAGAAAAAAATTAATTCGTATTGATCCTGTTATTTTAATGAATTAACAAATTACAAGGACCATATGTTGCGGACATTATCATGATGTCGTCTATTGCTGCCAGTGTGATCGTTTAATTGATCACTGTCATAAAGTTTATCATAAACATCGATTGAACATAAAAATATTGGCAAAAAGTGACCGTTTGAACCATTATTTTTAGTTTTAAATCAATTAGAATTCAAGCAGCGAATAAAATATTAATGAGCACAAGCGGTTGTCTAAATAAAGTAATGCACGATTGGCAGAATAATTTTACAACCAAAATTCCAAACAAGGTGAAAAAAATAATGAAAAAGATGAAGCCAAGCTAGCAATAAAACACATTAATTAGCTTTGTGCAGCAATCATTTACTTTGCTTGAAAGTCTAATGGAAAAGAGGGAGCGTTCAATAAACTGTAGGTGGCAGCACATTCTAGAGCCACATTCACTTGTCTTCTTACATAAAGTTCTACGGAGTATTTATTCATCTTTGCAGTTCAACCTACCCTTTCAATTTCTTTTAATCTGTCGTCAATGTCAAAAAATATAAAACCAATAAAACTGTGTGCACAATGTCAGTTTCCTTCATTACAAAATAGAAGAAAACTTTTAGTTTTCAGTCAATTTATTTGCTGTGGGTGTTACAATGCATAGACTATTAGTTCAAAACTGAAATCCAGATTTCTTTCCTTTTTCAACCGTTTCAAAATAAAATAAAATGAAAATTTAAAAAACAAACAGACAAAATAAACCACACATAACAAAAAAATATGCAAATCACCATTTACTTGCCTTTACCTTTAAACTAATGTTATATAATTTAACATCATATCACTGATTTAACCGATGTTTGTACATTATTGTTGTAGTTCACGCACTGGGTGGATGCAGTCATATTCGTGTTCAGCTTGGAGAACGAGACGAGTTTTCAGGCAATCTACAACTTCTATGCTAAAATGGCGCATTATCGCAACACTGCAGAAATTCCACTTATTTTAGTCGGTACTCAGGGTATGTATTTTTGTTTTTAACATCTCTCTTAGTGTCACAATTGAAATAATATCAAGTGATTTCCATGATTTTAGTGTAATCCGACGATTTAATGTGGGACAAAGTAGTAAAGTAGACTTTATTGTGCATAAGTTTTCACTAATTAAAAATATTGTCATTTGTGAATTAAAGTGCAACTTTATAAAATGTATAAGTATCATGCAAATGGTTACATTGACTGAATGAAGTTATTGGGATTTCATGCAGTACATTTACAAAAGCAGCAAAGATTTTGTTACACGATGATGTTTCAGATTCTATAAGCGAGAGTAACCCCCGTGTTATAGACGACACCCGAGCAAGAAAACTAGCAAATGATTTGAAGCGCTGTTCATATTATGAGACGTGTGCTACTTATGGGCTCAATGTAGAAAGGGTCTTTCAAGATGGTAAGTCACAGATAGGATACGTTTCACACCTAACAGATCTAAGAGTAAACTTAAGGGTGTAAGTCAGAAATAAAGAGTAAATTTAAAGTTATACTGTTGGAATACTGCTATTTCTGCTTATTTTGGTTTTGTTTTTTAAGTAAATCTAAAATTCCCTAAGTATTGAGTTCTATTCTTTGCAGCTTGTCAGAAGATAGTACAAGCACGTATGTCTTCCTTAACTCCAAACAATTCGCGCCCAAGTACACCAAACCACTCGAATGTCAGGGCATACTACACACAACAGGGACAGGTCAGACATTTTACCATTGGTTGTTGTCATTATGTTTTGACTTGTACCACTTGTCTTAGTGTTTGTGTAGACGTGCATTCATCTAAATTTCCCTGTATTTAATAACCTAGAAATTACCAATCACTAAATAGTAAAAGATGCATGCTAATTGTAAGGTAGATTTCATCCTTTATCAATGGCGTGGATCCTGTTGAGAAAAATTAAGGGAAAAAACGCGAGACAAGGATGGCCAATGTCCAGCATGTTCGTGTTTAAAATTTGTGCATGTTTAAATTGAACAGATAAGTCTAGAAATTCTTTCATGTTATCCAGCTGACCAGTTAATGAAAACCTTTTACCTCATAAAGTTTAAGCTGCTTTCATGCTCAATGTGTGCCACCTTTACTAAACACATACGTTTAAGTGTATGCAATTGTTTGTACTGTAGAACACACTCACTGCCAAGCCTTACGACACGCATTCAACCAGCAGTCAAAGTACGACGGGTTCTGCCGGACAGCTACAGACAGCCACCCCTTCTAATAGTAGTCATAGTATACAAGTAAGCTTTTACACCGTAACCGTTTCGCTTAGTTAAGCATAGGCCTTGTGTGTAAAATATGTACAGCGCACACCAGAACCTGCTTTGTTGAAACCTACCGTTTTGTTAAGAAATACCTCGTATACCTTGTAAAAAAAATACATACATGAAAATTAGTTTTACTTTATTAATGTGCGTGAATATTAGCCAAGTAAAAGATTATTGTGATGTCAAAAGAATTTTAAATACGTTGACACTAATCACATAAAGAAGATCTGTTTTCGCCTACTTTATATATTAAGACAGTTTCACCATCATTGATTTTTTACCTGTGATGTACATACTGGCCTTTAATACGACGGCAGTTGATGGCTGAACGTTTCCTTTTTGCAGCACAAGAAGGGGTAAGAAATAAAAAAGAATGTTACATTATTATTTTATTTATTGCAGGGTCATTCACCGCCTTTCAAGGATCCATCGAAAGAAAAAGAGCATAAAAAGAAGCATAAAGAGCACCACGATAAGGGCCATCATTTTGCTGGTAGTCGAGGTAATTCTTTAAAAAGTGTGCAAACATTTCTAAATTCCTACGTAGCCCCTTGAATTAAACAGATTATGCTATTAAAGTAAAAGTTCCCTTTTAAATCTCTTTTAGCAACATGGTCTTGTTCTACACTTTTTAAACGAAATCTAATCAGCATTATGTGTTGCGATGAGAGCTCCATTGAGTGTCACTCTTTCTTTCACGATACTTTCCTGTGCAACAGAGTTCATACTGTAATTTAATCCATCTTGTTACACAGTGTATTAAGAAAAGTTGGTGATGTTCGTGGAATGAAAAATATTAAATTGTTGTGTTTTGTATTGTAGATGGTGGTGTGCACCCTCAGGGGATCCCAGTACCTGTCCCCACAGTCCCACAACTCGCACCAGAGATACCACCACCTCCACTAGAAGCACCGCCACATCTTTATCAACAGCAACAACAACAACTGCAGCAACAACAGGTATGGAAAATCTCAAGAAACAATATTTATGCCTTTGTACGTTAAAAGTATACATGTGGCTTGTGTGTGTGAAATGTTCGTGACTGACCATACGAAATATGTCCGAAGACAGGGAAGTTGGTTTAATTAGGGTAACATTCTCCTTTTGTGATTGACACAGATAGAACACATCGAAAAGTAATCAGATGAGTGGTTGAATGAATCGTTGTCGGGATAACCTTGTGTTTATTGTGTACATCATGTTTAATAAAGTGATTAGGGTAGGGGATGCACTTATGGTACTTAATTCTAGTTAGACCATTAAAGGCAGAGAAACCGTCAACTTTCAACTGGATACACATAAGCAGATTGCCTTCCTGCATGCCAATATTCCTTCCCTTAATGCCCATGAACAGTGTCTAAATTCAGTGTTGTGGCATTGGCTTTAAATGTTGTTGTTTGTATTTATTTTATTTCTACCTACACACGTTTTTGAAGGCATGAACCTCTAAACAATTGACACAAAACAGAATCAAAGTTAGACAAACACTGTGAGTCGGAGATGAGTGAATGTTATTTGTTTAATTTGGCACAATTTGTTTTATTTTTTATTCACCGCCACACGCACAACTTTGGTGCAATTTTAAAATTTTTGTTTCTGATATTTTCCTTTGCTTTGTAATTATATTTTTTTACCATTTTGGTTAAATTTTGCTAACTTTTGTAAGGTGAAAACGCTGCAATATATTTTGTCTTACATTCCAAGAGTTGCTATTTATTTTTGGAACAGCCCTTCATTTGTGTGTTTTTATGCACCACTACCAAGTGTTGTATGGATGTTGTATATTTTTCTCCTTTTTTTCGTTTCTCTCACCTGTAATCGCTCACTAGATGGCAGCAGCCTTACAACAGTTTGTACTCGATTTCCGGGACCATTACCCAACGCCAACATCAACGCCAGTGGCGTCACGCCGGAATAAAAGCAGTAAAGGCGTCACCAAGTCTAATTCATTCAGTGTAAGTTCGTTTGCATTCGCAAAATTTTTGTGTAGATCTTTTTTGACATGACCAAAATAGCTGTAGGATGGTTTGGGGAAAATCTTCCTGTATATTTTTTGATTGGATTTTGAAACGTTTAGAATTAAATAATCAAAATTGGCTTGACACATGACTTTATGGTGAAATTAAGTGATTTACAATTTTGCAGTGAAGTTAATTTGGTGTCTTTAATTTAAGAGTTAAATTCTGGGACATCAATTGGCAGTATACCTTCAGTACAGAAAAAAAATTCCAAAATCAAAACATTTTTCTCTACTAACACTGATTATGATTTTATTTCGGGCATACGTTTATTTTCACTTATCACAACTATCAAGAGATTGAAGTTATTTCCACCCATATCCACCAACTAACAGCTAACCGATAGCTAAAGCAACTTTTTTAACGTACTATTAAGTAACTAACACCATAGGCGCATAAACAATGTTTATGCGCCTATGCTAACATGAAGTACGACTGTAAGCCCCTTTCTATGTATGATTTTCTTTTAAATTTACCTAAGTTTTTCATCGTGTATTTCATTGTGTACATGTAAACATTGTTAAGTACGTAATGTTCAAATCATTGTTGTAGTCTTTTGACTAAGTTTAATTGGAGTGACCAATATATGGGTAGGATGTTTTTCACTTAGGTTATTGCGCCAACGTGTAGATTTTTGGCAAATTGTGCTTCTAACAAAATGTTATCGGAATAAAATGTCGTGGCATTACGTACCCATATTTTAAAGGTCCTCAGATGTGCATGCTACATTTTACGTGTTACATGTTGTGTGTTTTTACATGTGAAACTTTTGCCACATCTTTCTAGGGAGCCGCAATTTTACACCGAGTTAGCCAAAATGGAGACAGGGATTCTCGGGGTAGTGGGGTAGACGTGCCTACCCCTACCTCTACCCCAATACTCAGCCGCAAAAACAAAAACAAAAATTTCATCAGTGTAAGTTTCCATAGCAACTAGGGCTGGTCACATGACCGTGAAGCTAGCCAATCGTAAGCTTCATAGCACAAAAAAACTCACTGGTTTCTTGTAGAATAAGTCTTACACACACCTTTGGGAGTAAAATGTAGAACCGTTACATTTTAACAAGAGGCTTAAGGATTTCTTGATGTTGGGTTGTTTGGTTGCTAGGCAAAAAAGTAACATGCAATATTTTTGGTTGCCATAGTAACCAACAGGTAGATACTTGATGTTGTTTGCTAAACATTTAAGCTCTGAGCTTTTCTCTTGATATTCTTTCTCGTGTGCTAGCATTTAATATGCAGAAGCAAACCACTTAGGGTTTCTAGGATACAAGGTGGTTGCTATGCAGAGTCTCTAGGGTTGAAGAAAAACTTACAGAAAGACAAGTACAAATATTTTCTATGCAGTACTACAAAACTAACATATCTTATATGTATCAGTATGTCTATTTACACACATAAACAATGGCCACTCTTTGGTTAGCTCAGGAGGTGGGAAATTCATTAAAAATTGTACATAGAATAGTGACTGATTAGTGTAATACAATAACTCAACTGTAACACTTCATCTTCTGGATAAAATCCACTTGATTTCCATCAAAATATACAACATGTATTTCGAGGATATCAATGTGTTATTTTTATTTTACGCAAAAAAGTTCCTTTAAGAATAAGGAATTGCTGACGCACTTTTGGTGTCAATGCTGCTTTGCACTGAAGTGATTTTATGCTAAGTGGTTAAAAGAGCTTTTCTTAGTGTTCAAAAATATTTAAAACAAAACTGACTTGTAGTTTGAAAAGAAACACCATGTGCCACAGATCAGTGGTTCCGAAAACTAATCTTTGTTTTTATCAATTTTGTATTTTGAAAAATTGCTAATTTTTTATGTTTACTTGTCATAGATTTTTAAAAATTGCCATGCCTAATTTTCATGTAGGAGATGAAACAGGGTGTACAAATTGCTGTTCATTCTCGCTTATTTTGTAATTCAACTGTGAATTTTGTTGTTTTCAGACCTTAGAGAGAACGCTGAACGCCTTGTTGAGTACACCCGAGCCTCTGAGACGCCATGAGCCAGTCACGCTCCTCCCTGATGTGAGGGTGCGCCGCTTGCTTTTTGAGAGTGTGTCGTGAACAAATGTCCTGCATAACGTGTAGATGCAGACATGAAACGAATTGCCACATATCATTAAAATTTATTGAAGTCAAAGCCAATATAAACTGTGATAGAAATCCCGACCTTTATGCCAAAAAGTGCTACAATTTTAACATATATTTAAGCATCTATAAATATTGATTTTCGATTAGACATTTGCACCATCACAAGTGAAATCATTAAAAGAATATTCTAAAATACAAGTGTGGACAGTTGTTTCATGTCAGCTGCTGTGTCTTAAAATGAGATGCATAAAGGCCGTCTTTACATTTGATCTTATTGAAAAATGATAAGATCGGTTTTCGTGTATCTCATGAAGTGAAACTTTCTGTAAATATGGTAGATCACTGTACCAAACATTAGTGACCAGATCCAAATGCCTGTTTTCATTTTATTTTATTTTAGTTACCAAATTGTGCTGTCAATGCTACGAAATATAAATCCTTCACCCGACCCCATAGATGTCAGAAAGTTTCATTATGATCAATGATTTGATCCTAGGACCTAGAGTGATATGTTTACAACCGATTTTGCTGTGGACATTTGCACCAGACAGTTTTAAGAGCGTGCACATTTAAGCCAGAATGGTCTCCACGCATTATGGTTCAAATGTGATTCTAGAGGTAGAAATAGTAACGCCAAGTACTGCTAAAAGGCACAATTGCTAAACATATCACTCTTAAAGAGCCTCATCTTGTTCTTTAACAGAAATTGTGAATTTATGTGAATGTTGTTGTGAACCCATGAATTCTAACAATTTTTGCCTTTGCAGATTTTGCTGTGACTGTGCGAAGAAGTGTGTTTACCTAATGTGGTGATTTGTCAAATTTCCATTGTTTTCAGAACACATGAAAAATAAATTCAGGGCGATGGGGTGGGGATAAAGTTTTTGACTGATATGTACTGCACATTTGTGGTGCACTCGAAAACATACCGTACTGCAAGCCTAGTGGAAATACGAGTGCCCAAATGTAGTCCTTGATACTTTGAGTTATTTGTGGGTCCGTTTGCATCAATCATAACAGGACAATGTAGGCTAAGACGCCCAGGTTATCGCCAGAATGTTAGATTCTGACAAATGAAGTGAGTGAGTGACTGTTGGTCACTACAGTAGTCGTACAGATTTACTTCATATGCTAAACATTACGTAACGGCACATCTGATTGGCTTACAGGAACACAGTCCAGAACGCACCGGGATGACCCCACTCATGAACCGGAAACGGGAACCACAACAGCCTCGATATCGACTCAGCTTGATTGTTGTAAGTTACTCCTGATTGGACAAGTGAACAAATGCACGCAGATGCTCAACCAATGAGATTTAACCACCAGTTTCTTATTCTCTGCAAAGCATATCGAATGGCTTTGACATTTGTATCCTACTAAGTGCACTCCTAAATATTTTTCATAGAATTTACTTGACTTCCTAGATGTCCAGCATTTTCTTAATTTGCAGCTGTAGCAAGGGGAAATATCCAAATTTAACTCGGTAAAGGGGCAAAGTGGACAGTAGTAAATTCTATGGAACAGAAACGATATCTTGATATTAATTGCACCTTGAACTTGACCTATAGTGTGACCTTGAGATTGACCTACAATAGGAGATAGAAGCATGAGAATAGGGGTCAGTGGCCTTGACCTTGATAGACTACTAACCTTTGCATTTATTTAAATTTCAGATATATTTGGGAGTTCGGATAATTTTACCCCTTTTCTCAGTTTCAGCATACTCATCGAATGTTCAATTTTTGCCTTCTTGGCTTATTGCTATGACTACCAATAATGTTAACCAATAGAAAGTGCTTTCAAGTGACACCACTAATTTGTAAAGTATTCACTCACACATGCACAATCTTGTAACTTGTTTGCTTTACATAGACACATGTATTAGGCAGCGATTTGTTCAGAGAGAAACAAACATGCACATATACACATCATTGTGCTTTTAGCCACGCTCCCGTGATTATGTTTTGTTCCGTTTCGAATGATTGAGGTGAAAATGAAACAGTTGTGTGTGTATGTAGAATGTGTATTGAGAATGGGCGTGAACATATCTCACTGAATCGGCCTCTGTGAAAAAGAAAACGTCGCACTCGATGTGCACAGCCAAAATATGTGCAATGAAACATAAGGAAATCACATTATATGCACAACACTCGTCTTGATTTGAAAATACAGTAAAATCTGCATTGGGCGTACTAGCCATTGGGCGAACTACTGTCATCCACGTACTAATTTTCAAGCACC
>JBCAUI010382290.1:0-14586 GCA_038406195.1 Haplosyllis anthogorgicola | reverse complement strand
AAACACCAGTAGAATTAGTCTCCCAGCATACCTTCGGTTTGCTAACTACTGGTATGACATGTAGAATTAATTATGATAATGATATGGTAATGAATCCATATGACCTGGAAGTAATTATTTCGTTGGTCTAATACCCAAAACAAAAGCACATTGCAGTGAGTCTTAATGACTGGTAAGAAGGCACCTGTCTCTAGTCGTTCTTTTATGGGAAGATTGACAGAAGAAAGGTGACGCCTCTAGTGCTACAGTAGAATTTCGTTACCTGACAGAGCCTCCCATGAACGACAACTCACCCGTGTCCACTCTCTCAATTTTCTTGTTGCCTTTGTTAGCCTTAATCAACTGGAATAAAGGAATCGTGAGATTAAACTATAAAAACGAGAGTACAATGGTAACAAATGGAAACTTATCACAGCTCAAGATCCAGAGATTGAAATGTCTGTTCACGACTCCTTATTTTAATAACAGAAAGTGCTATTGTTCAAATGAAAGACACTGAAAGAAATTCCAAAGTAGTATAATAATATAAAATCAGTTTCGGATACCGGTTTGTGTGAAAGGCGACTTTTAAGTTTAATTATTCTCAAACTGAAGTTCCCCCAGTTTGAAATGAAACTTTAAAAACAACTTTACTAAAGCAGTTACACATAGTAGAGCAGAAAGTTTAACTTTATTACTTAGCAACCTGTTTCTCTGAGCGTAAAACCTGCATATTCTTCTTGATATTATTTCTTCTAGACCTTTTTTTTCTTGATTTTTTCTTGATTACTTCTATCAGATGATGAAATTATTATCAGTTTTAGAAACAACAGAAATTCAGAAGAACACAGAGGTACCATGAAAAACTTACGTTGTACTGTTCGTCATTGTTCGTGCCGACAGATTTGAAGGACGGAACATAAAGTCCGCAGTCTGACGCCAGGAGGTTGATGGTGCTACCGGTGGCGGAAGTGAAGTGCGCAGGCACCGCACGCTTAGACCTCTGGTGGCCAGCATCGGAACCAATCAGCCTCTTCAGCAGATCCTGTAGAGTTGACTCTTCTCTCTTCTTTTTATCTGTAACGCGTAATATGTTTATTCATTTTGCACAAAACGTTAGGTCTTTTATGATAATACATAGTTTTGGTGTCATAATTTTTTTAAAAATTATATTGCCAAAATTGGAAAGCTATCTGGACCAGAAGTTATTTTGATAATGAGAATAACTTTTATTCGAATTTTTGTGCCGAAAAACTCATCCAGTTTAGTTGCTAAAAATTCCATTTTGTTAACATAGTAACATTACGGAAAATAAGTGCCACATAGATTTACATTTTGCATGTCATAACAAGAAATTTGCATGAAATCTAGGCTGACTCACTGGGAGAAACGTTCAGGTCTGCGTATAACCAGCTCAGAGAACGAAATTTCTATCTGTTTTAACCCAAAAGCATAGTATGGAATTCTTTTGTTCTCTACATTGTTCCATACGGTTCCAAATTGGTAGGAATTTCAGGGGCTGGACTCAATAAGTGGCCTTGTGCTCACCCTTCCCTTTTTCCCATAACTTGGATTTTTTGTACTGTAGTACACACTAAGTTTTACTCCTCACCTATGAAGTTCCTCATTTCGACCATCTTCAGATCCGGGTATTTTTCCTTGTAACAAGCCTCGATCTGGTCCCACCTGAGAAGGAAGTCAGCCTCGTCTCCATAATCTGGTATAACGATGGTGTTCTTATCCAGGATGGACACAACTCCATCAGCATGGCCTGAGAGGGGGGGATAAAGAGTGGATTATGGTTATTTTATAGTGTCTTCCATGATAATTCATGGGCAACACTTGCAGGTCATCACGTTCATCTGGTCGCCAGAGCGCAATCTAAATGATCTGAGTATTTTACCCCAAACAGTTGCATGTTGGTATTCATTTGACCCACCCACAGAGGAATGGCAGGCTGAGTCAACCTTGCCAGAACATGGAATTATAACCTCATACCTCCGAATCCAATGCTTAACCAAATTAACTATGTCCTCAGCCGGGGAACAGTTGATGATGGCAACAGTAGCGAATCTGGGGGGAGTTTTAGCGCCTGTCAAACCATGTTTGGCCCCCATTTTTGGCTCCACCTTGGGCTGTTAAAACATGTTTGGTGCCCATCCCCTCCCCGAACAAATTTCTAGATCAGCGACTGTCAGGTAATACAATAGAGAACACCCAGTGTATTTGTTTTTGAAGGTGCGCGGTCCTAATATCTGTCGCAAATCGAGAATCTCCCATTGAATGGAGCATGCACAGAGGGGGGCATCTTCTAGTGCGAAATCCCTTTTGAGTGAGAAATATATTGGGTGTTTTGTAACGAATAATGATGAAGTGTGACTTCACAGCATGGAATTCAATTGTCGCAAGATGAGTTCCATTTCAGGACCTGCACAGCAGATATGTGCAAATATGAATCACATGAGTGCTTACCGGTGGTGTCCTCTTCGAACGGAGGGTTGCGGATGAAGCAGAGGTCTTTCCCTGGGAGAGCCTCCTGTATGATCCCCTTGATCTCCTCCCTGGACAGCCCATTGTTCTCCTCCTCCACACGCCAGGAAATAATCGCCTTGTCTTCACAGTCCACTACATTACCTGCGTGGAAACAAAGACAAAAGAGTAATGGACACGTTCCATTGTAACTTGAAACCGTTTCTTAAAGTGTCCTTCAAAAGGTTGCTGAATAGAATACATTGGTGGATCCAGAGGATGCGGGAGGCGCACCCCCCCTACCCCACGGCTGGAATTTTTTTTAATGTTCATGCAGTTTTCACCGATTTTCCCCCATTTTTAGGGCTTTTCAAAAAAAAATTGGATTGGCGCGCTCCTAGGGAAATCCTGGATCCGGGCCTGGAATGAATCAGAATACAAAATATACATTGGATTTAAGGCCCACCAGGTGCTGCCCCCATCAATTTTTTAAAACCGATGAACTTCTATAAGCTTACCATGGGAAGTCCAACTAGACTCTTATCACACACTTCACTTGTAATAGCAAAAATGACGAATTCACTTTGAATTAAAATGGTGAGCGACCTAGACGAATTTTTAGTATTACACATGTAATTATTTTCAAATCCTAACGTTTCGGACTTATAAAAAGTGTTTCTTGTGTTAACAAGGTCAAGGTTATGCTTATAACTGTGTGGTTTAATGGCCAACCAACGAGAGTTTATCTGAGTACAATACAAGTATTTACCCTCAACACATACTTGTCAGGTTTCACTTTATACATTGATAAACCTCTCTATTATGGGGATGACACCTTACACTTTGTCAGATATTTGTTGCAATATATGTGTGTTTTTGAAAAACGTCAGTACAGCCTCCACAGAGCCGTCATTCACACGGATAAAATTTAGGAATGTTGATGGAAAAGCCCTTAAAGCTGAGGTTCCATTATAAGTACTCAGAATTTTAGGAAAGAAAAAAAATTAATGAAACCCCTTCCCACGTAGCAAATAAATGATTTGTGCACTGTGTTTAGTATGTTTGACATGTTTGACAGCATGTTCTTAATTACAAAAGGTGTGAATACCAGTTATGTTTGATCAAGTGCCACTTTCCAGCTCTCAAGATGCTATATAAAGGACAGCCTAGGCAAATCTTGGTCATTCTCTTAGAGTCTCTCCTAGAGTGAAGACCTCTGTGTGCACATTCCCAATGCAAATGACCCATGCTGTTCCTATGATTTCTGGCTGAAGACCGAAGAACGAACTGCCCCCTCCCCCCTTATATATACGAGCCCAGAAGGGGTGGAAGCTCAGCTTTCGCATACTGCATGTTGCGCGTCATAAAAACTCTCTCCTCATTTGAGTAGCAGCGTGCAGAGGGTCAACACCTAATCCAGGTTCAATAAATAGTTATGTGTTTCAAAGAATTGTTTCTCTTTGCTGAGTCCCCCATCTATGTGCAAGAGCTTTGCAAATTATTCTACCGTCGTAAAAATTATTGAAGAGCCTACCTCCGTCCAGTGCTAGCTCCAGGTTCTCTCGGACTTTAGTGGACGATGTGTCGTCATAGTTATTCTCAATCAGACCATAATGCTCCATTGTGCACAGAAAGTCTGCTTCTACCAATTTTCCGTCACCTCCCATGTACCTGGGTTCAAAACTGAAACGAGAGGATCATCACAGATGTCAAAGTCGCAACACGCTAGCCCAACATCAAAATAACACCGAATATGGGGCTTTTTTCATTGCAATTCAAATTGTATGTTAGGAAATTCGTCATTTTTGCTATGACAAGTAAAGTGTGTGATAATATGTGGGACTACCCATAGTAAGCTTATGGACAAAAGTTCATCGGTTAAAAAAAATTGATGGGGGCAGCACCTGACGGGCCTTAAATCCAATGTATATTTTGTATTCCGATGTCAAAAAGTGTCAGTATCAGTAGTTTAACGCGGCACCCTCTGGTGTTCCTTGATACCCTCATCAGAATAACAACAATGCAGTAGAATCTGCCGTCTTACTACCTGTTTTTGAATCGTATAAAATAAAGAGTTCACTCTAGAATTATACTAAATGTAATCTATTAAAGAATATTCCCAGCCATTAATTTTGGTTTTCATTATAGCTCACTTTGTTAGAAATTCAACGTGAAATAAGAGTTTGAATTTTACTGGTCCACTGAATAGATGATATTACACTGTAATGTACACAATTGATACGAATTCTGTGTAATGGAATGGCCAGAAATGCATTCGATAATCGCCGAGAAATCAACAGCACCTTTCCGTCAATCTAATATACCCTGCAGTCAGATTAGAGCATAAAATGGTAGGTATTGACAGCAACTTTACATATTTAAAGGATGTATGAAAAGGAATGTATGAAAAAAAATCAAAATTTATTTTAAAGTTTTATATTTTTCGTACATTTCTGTTATCCTTTAAATATGTAAAGTTGCTGTCATTACCTACCATTTTATGCTCTAATCCGACAACAAGAATCAAAATGTGAATGTCCATGACTTAACTGCATGAAAAATTGTTATCAACAAAATATTAGGTAATCAGAATCAGTATAATTATGGGTATAATTAATCAGTATTCACTTCGTATCCGGGGTGTGTAATAGGTTGTAAATGCTTTCGCATTGCTGCTTAATAATTGAAGAAATTGTACGAAATGACAATTGCAGGCCAGCCTTTACTGTGAGACAAATTTCCTATTAAAAGACAAATTTCTATGTATGGTTCGCTAAAATGACATGACATGAAATTTTGCTGTCCCTTTCGGACTTTTTTCACTTCGCTGATTTGAAATCAATCCGATGAGTTATTTTATACCTAACATGTAATAAACAGGTCCAACCAATAGTTTGACAAACAAAATTCAGAACAGACTGTCAAACTAGCAAGACAACTTCTTTAAACTGAAGTCATATGTGGAAATAAAAAGCTACTTGGAGAGTAATTGGCTACACAAGGTATACAAGGTCTAGTGATTTTTTGGCTACAGGGTAGAAAGTGTTACATACAAAGCGTGATTTTATTGCTAAAATTATGTGATAGTGTACTGAACTGCAGTAGTTAAGCATAGGAGTTTTTTGCCGTCCCACAATTGTGGCGGCACCTAACGAGCAATAAATACAATCTACACTTCGTTCCCCACTGAAAGAGTGCTTTACTTACAAGAAGTGAACGGGGTGTTCTTTGTTGACAGACGTGAAATCCCTCATCCAGATGTCCATCGCACATTTCTCTGGTATGGGCAACAAGTGTGCATTGGAACAGGCGAATATCTTAGAGTCGAAACACCTCAAGGGTAAGGTCTAAAACAAGACATCAGAATATCAACAATGCAGTAGAATCTGCCGTCTTTCTGCATGTTTGAGTTGTATAAAATAAAGCGTTCACTCTGGAGTTTGAGTAAATGTAATCAATTAAAGAATATTCCCTGCCATTAATTTTGGTTTTTATTATTGCCCATTTTGTTAGAAATTGAATGTGAAATAAGAGTTTGAATTTTACTGGTCTACTGAAAAGATGATACACTGGAAGAAACCATCGGAATACAAGCTGTATCCTAGAACTTGACTGCTTCAAACTCTTATTTCTACCAGAGATTCTGGATTTATAGCCCACCTAACTGTAATCCCATGGGCTAATTAATGAGAAATTGACTCACTGAGAAGCCCATGGGCTACAAAATGTTTATTTTGCGATAATTTTGTTAAAAAATTTATTGAAAATTAGATGATCTATGTTGACGTTAGTAGTCTTATTTTGTAGTTTTATTTAATCATCCTTATTAAACACAGAGCAAAATTAAACCAATATCCGCACAGTGTTCAAATTTGATGTGGGAGATATTTCAGATTTTTTGAAATGCATTTCTTCTGGGTTGAATTTACATATCATGTTATTACCTCTGGATAAAAGATGAGAAACTCATCACCGATCCTTTTGGCCGCCATTGCGTATGTGAAGAAAAAATAGTTGATTTTCTCGCACCAGTCTTCGCCTAACTGTTCTGCAAATCCGGGTAAAAATTAACATCATATAAACTTGTATGTTAAAGTATTTTTATGAATGCTTCTGTTTTTGAGTATTGAGATAATGTCTTCTAAATATTCATTAAGCTTGTCTCAACTAAACGTTAACCGTATTATTTATCCGAGGTTTACATGACAAAATTTTAAGAAGGGATGTCAGGTCGATAGTTATAATACTCAGTTTAATTAAGGAAGGCATTTTTTATTAATAAGACATTAATAATAAGACATCAACAATTGAAACCCAGAATTCTAAACACAATATAAATATTTATAAATGGAGAGTTTACATTATTATATCATCAATATAAAAGATAAGCTCCTATTTTGGTTCTATTTTTATTCTTTTTTGTTCTTTCTCCTTTTTCTTCTCTCTTTTGTTCTGTGCGTTTCCATATTGAAATTTCAGGACCTAAGATGTAAAGAGGCCAAGCTTACCTTTGTTGTATTCCTCGTGTACCCCTCCTGGAAATGATACCATAATCAGCTGTTTCCTACATTGGCTTCCGCTTCTTTTCACATCTGTAAATTAAAATAAACCATTAGGATACAGCCTCTAACTATTTTGATTCTAAACAGAGTAGTTTACAGATTTCCCAACTAGTGTCAGGCCAATTTGTTATGCAGATCATGAAATTAGTATTAAAAGTGTAGCTCCCCGCAGAAATAGAATTTCAGGCTGATTGGGAAATCTGATCTCATTCAATTCAATTGTTGTGGAGTGCTAAACTTTTAAAGATGAAAGAAACTTTTTCATATCCCAAAATGAAACAACAATGCTGTTGGCTCAGTATTGGTCAGAAGAAATTTACCGAGGATGGCCATCTTTCATTTTGTACATGTCAAAGATTTGACACCAGTTTAGTTAAGAGCATTGAGACAATATGGCTTGTAATTAGTCACAATGAAAGTGTCACTGTCACAATGGATCTGAATGTTTTCATTATGTGACCAGTCAGCCTGAGCCAGAGCCCTTATTTTTGTCATTTCTATCGCAGTCACATTATGCATGACTATTTTTATTTTCTCAGCTTTATTAGTAATTTCATGATCTGTGTATGCAATGATGCATGCATGCAATAACTTTTTGACAACAGACTGAATAAAACCCAATTTTAAATCAAAAACCAAGATCGTTGCTCTGAGCTAACTGAATTATTGAAAAAACAAAATACAGTAGGCGGTAAAGTTTTGGCTGTGGTCTCAACACTATGTTTAGGTTTAACTGAGAGTGTACTGAGGTCCCTTCAGTCTATATTGGCAGGAGATGCCACTACCGCGTCCAGGGATTGGCTATTTAGAGACCAGTATCCTAGCGACCAAGTTCAAACTAAAGTTTGTGGTGTGTGAGATCTTTAAGTTGCTGCATTTCTTTTACTTATAAGTAATCAGAAACCAGTATTTTAATAACGACTAAAAAATTACATACCCTGCTCACTATTTTCATCTCTCATGAGCCTCTTCAGAACGTCATCCAGAATGCTCCTCTTTTTTGCGATTGTGTCTGCAAATTGAAAACCAAGGTAAGAACAGTTTACTAAGTAAACTTGTGGACTATCAGCATGTTTTCATAACGTATCGTCCTTAACGTATCAACCAAACCGCTGTAATGTTAAGCCTACGAGTCCAACACTATAGAGAAGTGGTGGCCTGTAACTGCGCACTCTTTAAGGGTTATGGAAACGAGCTGTATAACAAAACTTGTAACTGTATATCCATGTCACAATTTTTCCATGCGAACACTGATACATACTTAGATGAGGGAAGAAAATTAAAAAAATTGTTAAATCGTAAAAACTAGTGGCAGTTACTGAAATATTTCAGTTTAAGAAAATACTCAAAAAAACGCATTACTGTTGAATGTTTACAGTCAGCTAGGTAACGCTGTTATCTCTGCATAAGTTTCCTAGTGTCTATGAGATAAACAATGGGAAATAGCACATGCCCACAACTCCCTAAATGGCGCTGTGCCAATCCTCCCATTTGTGCTGTGATGATAGTTTCAAGAACTGAATCAGAATAATTTTCATTTGTTATAGTTACCTGCATGAGTTTGCACTGCACAGACCAGCAAGAGAATCGTCAAAGTCTTAGTTATGACGAACTGCATCTGAAATAGTAAGACGTTATCCTGTCAAGAACCAAGGTCCATTTAACGGAGCTATTGGTGCCCATTTTTTAGGACTTGGGGAACTCAGATCATGAAGTTTCTTTCAGAAGTTTAGCACCTCCCCCACCCCACCCCCGCCACAGTTCCAAATCCAGAGTGGCCCGTCGCTTGCCCTATCACTTATGTGGTTTGATGCCCAGAGTGGGCACCCATACACTTTCTGCATAATCGGACCCTGTGGGTACTTTTTGAAATCCTTGATATAAATAGGCACAGGGTCTTTTTATCCGGTAATGACACTAATACTGCCCTAATATTGTATAAAATCTTCAGATCATGAAATTACTATCAAAAGTTCAGCGCCTTGCAACAATCGAATTTCATGTTGCGACATTGAAGCTCAACGTCAAATTCAATTTGTGCGGGCGGCAAGCTTTTAATTTGAAATTTCATGGTCTGAACAAGTTTGGTTGGATATTTTTCAAATGAGAGTAAAAATCATGCAGAACCTCCTTGTGGAGGGAATATCGAATTAAATTGAAAATCGGCTCTTTCCAATTTTCTTCTAATTGTGAACGCCATTGGGATTTGGTACCAGAAATAAATTGTGAAAGTTTTGTGAAGAAATGTCTTGAATTGCAAAATTTATCCTTACCCACTCCTCCCACTCCCTCCAAAAAAGCACTCTGTAAAAAAAATTATTAGCAAAAAGAGTCAAAATCATTGCTTGGTAACTATTCACACTCTCGTGCGTGCATTGTAGCATTAAAACAGATTCTAAAGATGTAATTATAATTTTGTAAATACTGGCACAATACGGCTTTTTCTGTTTGAATACGTTTTTTTTTGCAAAAATGCAAACAAAGAATAAAATTAATTTAAATTTGACAACTGTTGCACAAGCCATTTTGATTGTCAAAAATTGTATAACACGCAAACTTTCAGTGTTACTTAACAAACTTATTTGACTGATCTTCCTTAGACTGGAAAACAAGTCGAGTATCGTCTCTTTGGTCACTGGGTGGTGCCGAGGAACCGTCACTACAATTAACAGTTCCTCTATGCGTAAACCAGTCGAGTGAACAAAACTGAATGAAAACGTAACAATTTGATAAAGGTGCTATGATAATATGAAGATATTTTTTATAATTCTTGAATCCAGTATTCCTTGCTTACAAAACTGAATGAAACCTTAACAATTTGATACAATATGCCCATGATAATTGATGGGTATTCATTATTATTCTTGAATTCACATTTATTCCTTGCTGTGCATAATACAAGTTAGTGCTAGGAATAGAATGATAGCATAGTGTATCTGTACTAGACATGACCCAAGTGAAACCTACAGAATTTTGAATAAATCGAAATGTGTCCTCTGACAAAGTATTCGGTTTCTTATTTACCAATTCAATTATTTGAATATTGCAAAAGATATTTCACATACTAATGATCTACAAATTACCTTCGATATGCAGGAAGAATCAGCTCGTGAAAACAAACCATTCAAATACTTAACAGCACTTTTTTTGCCAATTGAGTAATGAAGACATTTCTAAGAATTTACTTTTTCTTCAATTCTATGCCAGGATACGTCATTATTCAGAACGTTTTGAAATTTGAAAAATTTCTGCACGAAGGCGCCACAAATTGCCTAAGCTACTTCAACTTCATGCATTTTTACAATGATTATATCTGAATAAAAATACAGTAGAACTTGCTTTAACAAACCACTGCTTTGTGCAGCCGCCTGGCATTCAATTAATGGACAGGCTTTTTCCTACATTTCTAGTAGATAACTCATTCAAATCATCAATTCTTTGGGAGGCCACCTGTCATTTACGGCCAATTTATATTATGAGTAAAGGTGGCCCTTCAAAGTAGGTTCCACTGTAACCCAGGGTAAAAGATTTTGAATACACTTTACCAAACATGTTATCAGCTCTTACCTTGAGAAATCGTGCACGACAAACAGCAATCCGTCAGATACTGTCTCACTGTCAGTTCACATCATGATTTAAATACTAAAGACACACATGACTTGTTCCATATTATAAGCCCACGATATGAAAACACCTTATTTAGTAGCATTCTCAATTTCAAGGACATACGGTTTAGAATGGGGTTGATTCAGGACTTACCCTACTTACATCTCTACCTCAATCACGGAAAGGTCACGGTGTGTTTGTGATGAAACCCTTGACATTTACTGAAGTGACGGCTCGCTTGCTTTCCGCTTAAATTTTCTAGTCAGTATCGGTGCACGCGTAAAACCGTACTTATTCGTACCCGAGCCCAGGTTTCAAAATTACAAAGTACAAAGAAATAATTGACGTCTTACAAGACTTTCTTCTCCATCTCTGGAGTTTAGGAGATGCAAATATTTTGTTACTTGTTAGGAGTGGATAGATAGATAGATAGATAGATAGATAGATAGATAGATAGATAGATAGATAGATAGATAGATAGATAAATAAAAGTTTACATAATCAGTAAATTAATACAAATTAATAGCATTAAAACCAATATTTCTCCAAATGCAATGTAACTTCAGTAAGGCTACAAAGATCTTTTAAGGAAGCCCACACAATTTATTGACCTTTAATAATAGACTGTTCATTTTCTTGATTCATCAATGTTTTTATCCTTTCTGTTTAACATGGAGTGGCTTTAGCAATATGAAAACATGAAGTGCAAAAATATACTTAGTTTAAGATTCCTTCTATTCAGCAGAAAAAAGAGTGCGATCAGAGTGATCCTAAGGATCACAGCGCACAAGCGAGTGGGCACGCCAACGTCAGATCCACTCTGCATTGAGGAATAATGGGCAGAGTCCGAAACAGAGGGTACCAGTTTCCCTATAAAATGGACATTGGAATAAATAAAAATTGAAAGGCAAGTATTGACTGGGCTACATTCGGACATTCAAGGTAGCCGGACCTCTTCCAAACAGTTATGATTGTTGCTGGAAAAGGTCGTTTATTTTTCCTTCCAAAACGCACAAGGCAAAAAAAGATCTGTTAGTCTCACTGTTGGACTGAGTACGTGTGTCTGTACGTTTAACGTGTCTGTACGTTTAACGTGTCTGTGCGTTTAACGTCGTGTGTCTGTGTGTTTAACGTCGTATGTCTGTACGTTTAACGTGTGTCTGTGCGTTTAACGTCATGTGTCTGTGCGTTTAACGTCGTGTGTCTGCACGTTTAACGTCGTGTATGCGCGTTTAACGTCGTGTGTCTGTACGTTTAACGTCTATTCTCAAGGTCCGGATAGTCTCGCAGTACACAGGATACATATCAGAAGTTTAACAATAGCGCATCAAAAGCACAGCGTGAAATTCTTCGTTATCTCCTTTGTTCTCTTTGTTTCCAAAATGATACGATTTCTGTGTACTGAGACTCCAAAATATTAGGGTCGAATACCTTTATATTTAGAGAATATTGATATTTTATTCTGATAAAAAAACTTTTAAAATAAAATAAAAAAACCCCATAATATTTAGACTTATAGTTTCACAGTCGTACACATTTTACTAGAATATTATACCATGAAGTTTGGAAACCTTGGTAAAAGTTCTTTTCCTAGCCACTAGTGTTAAAACAATGAATTTTACGCTGTGCCTGCAATATGCTTAAAGACTAGACACGAAAGTTTTTGTCCAACATTGAAAATTTTTTGTCCTCTGAATTTTTTTTATTTATTTGGCCTGTAATGTTTTACAATGCTGATAAATGACGTTAAGACAGTTATGCGATTATATAGTGGTTTCAAGTTCAAAATCTAATGTTTCCATTTTTGTAGCTTCAGCAATCATCTTGCACGTAGAAAGAACTCTTTTTTTTATATTATTGCCTCCATTAAAATTTTTGTAGAAGTAGATTAAAGGGTCATCATTTGTGAGGGAGTGGCATTAACCATTGAATCAAGATCTCTTGTTAATATTAGGTCCAACAAAAAAAATGAAAAAAAGATCTGATGATAAATCGAAAGATTGGTTTTGATAAGAACCTTTGTATACTTTATCATCTGAACACATTAAACATATTTCAGTTATATTGTTGTTATACTCTGATATCATATGAAGTAATTACCAAACGTATTTGATTTCCAGTTCTACATTTAATTACACAGCTACAACCTGTGTTTTGCATTTTGTATTGATATTAAGTTGTTATTAAATTATGATACTTTTTGCACCTTCAAAAGTAGAACGGTTCCCAGACTTAGGCGTTCAACTGTGTCTAAGCGTAAAATGTTGAACGTGCAGATCTTAGTTTGAATTTTAAACTACAGTTAAAATACGTTTAAAATTACTGCTTTGTTCAAACTTATTCCCTTTTTAAACTGAATTTGACACAGAGGAATCTCGAGTTAGTGGTACTTCTGTTCGCCAGCAGTACACGGAATTCGTATCAGAAGTTTAACAAAAGCGCATCAAAAGCACAGCGTGAAATTCTTTCGTTCTCTCCTTTGTTCTCTTCGTTTCAAAATGATACGATTTCTGTGTACTGTTTAATTAATTTTCAATTCTTTTTACTGACATACCAGACTTTGTGTAGATGCATTTTTTATAATTGTGATAGATGGTGCGCCGAGAGGGAAGTAAACTTTATTCTTTTAATGAGAAAATATTCCTGGAGCCTATCTTGATAACAGGCTGATCTCCACATCAACATTTTCCCATTGTTCTTTTAACCTTTAAAGGCTACAACCCACACTTGTCTGATAATAAATTAATGACATTTTAAAAATAATTAAGCAATTAGTGTCTTTTACAATAGGTTTTGTGTAGAACGGACATTGACATTGAAAGTGCATGTGTATTTAATTATTGACACTGGAGATCCTTGATAATTGTCAAACCACAGTCATAGTGCACTGTACAATTCAAAAGATCTGGATTAAATGGTGAAACGGAGAATGGCAATGGTAATTGAGAAAAATAAAAGTTCAGACTAATCTTTGTTTTGAATGTGAATAACAGGGATTGTTTATGAAACGTCTGGTTTGCAACATGATAAGTTGATAACCACTGGAAATCCAATAAAATAAAATAAATGTAACCTTTCGGAAAGATTTAGAATGTTTGCAAGAAATGTTATCCCAGTGCCTCAGCTTATTTTTTCTTACAATTGTACAGTAACGCAGAAAATTATGATAATAAATCTATTTTTGGTATGAGTGCTTTCTGGTGATTGAACCTCATGGAGAAAAAAATTAGTCATGCTTGTGTAATAATCAATCTATAAAAGCTTCTATTATCGCCTATTACATTTGTATAGTTGAATAAGCAGAATAGAGCATAACTTACACTTGAGTGGAGATAAGAATGCAGACTGGTTGGTATTATTTGATGAAACATGACACTTGCTTCCTCAAAATATAATAGATGTAGGGCATGAAACATTCCTCATGCTTTTGATTTACAACTGTGTTTGTAGTTCTTTCATGCAGATTAAGGTAAATGTCAACCAAGTTAGTTTGTGACAAAACTCATGCAATGAATGTAGAATGTGGCAGTATTTGACAGTATTTGATGAATTAAGACAATATTGCTTCCTGAAACATAACAGGAAGGCATCATGAAACATTGTAATTACTGCAGGAGCTTGTATAATTCTGAAGTAAAATGGCAAAAATTCATGTAGTTTCTGATCATCACATTTCATGAGTATAACATGTGTCGAGGTTTGCTCTTCTCACGGTGGGATTAGAGGTTTTAGCAATGAGAGAAACAAATGATTACTTCTTTGCAACATTTATTCCAATAGTTTCAATATGTAGAAAAAAACTGAATGGTTCAGGATAACTGAACAATCTACAAACAGACAATATTTAAAAGCATTGGTACTGGAAAATATATAAGGGTAAACAGTTGAATGCGAAGTATTTCATCAATTACAGGTTTCTGGCATGAAATATGGACTGAACGTGAATATACTGTAATATTTAAGGCATTTG